>SJXQ01009441.1:131174-215851 GCA_006408695.1 Aepyceros melampus | reverse complement strand
GACGTACTCCTTTTCCTATTTGGAACCAGTCTGTTGTTCCATGTCCAGTTCTGTTGCTTCCTGACCTGCATATAGGCTTCTCAAGAGGCAGATCAGGTGGTCTGATATTCCCATCTCTTGAAGAATTTCCACAGTTTATTGTGATCCACACAGTCAAAGGCTTTAGCATAGTCAATCAAGCAGAAATAGATGTTTTTCTGGAACTCTCTTGCTTTTTCGATGATCCAGTGAATGTTGGCAATTTGATCTCTGGTTCTTCTGCTTTTTCTAAAACCAGTTTGAACATCTGGAAGTTCGCAGTTCATGTATTGCTGAAGCCTGGCTTGGAGAATTTTCAGCATTACTTTACTAGCATGTGAGATGAGTGCAGTTGTGCGGTAGTTTGAGCATTCTTTGGCACAATATGGAGAAGAAAATATTTAGAAGAAATTAGCCATTTGTGCATGCAAAATATTGTATACTGTTACTTTAAATAGGTTTCCCTGGTGGCTCAGGCAGTAAAAAATCAGCTTGCAATTGCAATTCTGAAGACCTGGGTTCAGACCCTAGCTTGGGAAGATCCCCTGGAAAAGGAAATGGCAACCCACTCCAGTATTCTTGCCTGGAGAATCCCTTAGACAGAGGAGCCTGGTGGGCTACATTCCATGGGGTCAGAGAGATTTGGACACAACTGAGGGACTAACATTTTCACTTTAAATATGAATAACAAAATTCTTAATCATCTTATTACTCCCCAAAGACAATGAAGAACATAAAGACTTAAAACACCCCAGTATTATAAACCCCAAATAAATATTTGTTAGATGTTCATTTTTAAGAAAATACTAAGTTTGCAAGTTGAAATACCCCATATAGTTGTGAGTAGATCTCTCTCTCTCAAAAAAAAAAAAAAAAAAAAAGTATTCTATGAGAAAAGTAGAATCTCATAGCTTAGTAGGTAAAGAATCTGTCTGCAATGCAGGAGACCTGGGTTCGATCCTTGGGTTGGGAAGATCCCTTGGAAAAGGAATTGGCAACCCACTCCAGTGTTCTGGCCTAGAGAATCCCATGAACAGAGAGCCTGGCATGCTGCAGTCCAGGGGGTCGCAAGAGTCAGACAAAATTCAGCGACTAAAGCACCATCATGAGAAAAGTAACTAGTTTAGCCTGCCACCTGCATATGTGCTTTTCTCTTAAAACAGCTGTCACATTTGTAGGTAGCAGAATTGCTCTTTGTACACCCAGAATATTAATGGATATACACTCAAGGGTCAAGTTAAATAAAATAATATTCAGTGTTTCATCAAAGACATTCTTGAGTGTTTTTTTTTTTTTTTTTCCTTTTAAACCGGGAGTTCTCGCAGTGGGGAGTATGACATCCGCCAGTACGGTTGCTGCCTGGCCTTGATCTGAGCTAAGGTGTAGCTCTTTACCCACCGTTGTTTGTGCTCCATCAGCACCAGCGTCAACACAGCAAACAAGACAAATGCACCCTTGGATTATTATGAAAGTGATTTTGGCCTAAAGAACTGTTTGAAAAGTTTTTGGAATCACACTTTGAGAATTGCTGATCTGTAAATACAATCTTTGCAAAACGTATACATGAAGTATTCCATGGTAGAAAACATAGGTTATCCTTTTGTTAAGTGTTTAACCCTTAACTGTCCTAACTTCTCAAATCACCTTTTGAATGTACAGTTGAATGAGGTTCAGTTATCCTCTGATTTGTTCCACTTTTAAGCTTAAACTGAGGTTTATTAAATTTTTAGTGGAAAAATAGCATATTACAAATAATTAAATACATTGAAAATAATTATGTAAATGTTCGACACACATTGAATGATTTTTAGGATCATAGTTTCCCTTAAGAAAATTATACATTGGTGATGATAATGTAGAACCCAAAGGAATGATGATCAACTTATTAGAAACAGCAACAGTGTCTAATTTGAGGACTCCACTTTGTGGTTTATCAAAGTACCACATAGCTGTTTTGTATTCTTAGTTATATAATACAATATATAGTGCTTATAATATTACCACAATTATTTGATAATTTTACTATATCTCAGGTTATCTGTTTAATATTGGAATAATTACAGTCAATTTTCTGTTTTGTTGTGACACGTTTTTCATTAAAAATCAGACCACTTCTTCAGTTGTCAATGAGAAAACAAAGGTTAGTAAAATAAAAATAAAACTCATTAATTTGATGACTATATACTGAGGGCCACCTGCATAAGGTCATTTGTTAAAGCCATGACGTGTACAAAAATGTCACCAAGTAACCTAGAACCTAGTAAAGATGCTTCAGAGTAAAACAGATGATAGGGACCATGAAACAGTGATAAAATCTGGAGTTCAAGAGGAGGGAAAAATTACTTGTGGATGGGGAAAGTGTGTTTTTCTCAGAAATAACCAAGTTTTTTCTTATGTTTTTAGTTTTCAAGCATGGTTCAACTGTTAGATCTCTTCAATTCTTATATCTTTTATCATTACACACTTTATATGTGCTATCCAAAGTATTATAAAGTTGTCAAATACAGTGTAGACTTCTAAATATATGCTAAAATAGGGTTTAAGCATCTGAAACAGTTGTAATGCTTGTCTCCTCTGTGGGAGAAAATGTAGGCAGTTAAGTGAGTAAAGCTTCAGTTTTATACCATTTGGAACAAATTGTCCATTGGTCTCATGAATACAGCATTCAGGGGTCTCAGGAGATCCTGTGTTCCAGTTCTGTTTCATCATACTTTGCAGACTAAGTCTAATGGAGCAGTGCAAATACAGTGTCCACTTGCCTCATTTACAATATTTAATTTTTATTATCCACATAGATTTTAAAAATTGGAATTGCAGGTAAACTTTATTTTCAAGCAATTTGACTATTTGTATACATTCATCTTCTATATGTTTATGAAATTAAGTATAAAACCTAACATCTCAGTGGTAGTTTAATAAGCCACTTTATGAAACTTATGGCTATTTCTAAATAAAACCAACAATTTATCCAACTTCAGTTTTTTCCTGGCTGTACCACATAGCATACAGGATCCTAGTTCCTCAAGCAGGGATCCAACCCATGCCCTCTGCAGTGGAAGTGTGGAGTATAACCACTGGCTCACCAAGCATGTCCCCACAGTATTTTAAAGAGAAACTAATTACAATTCATTTAATTATAATGACTATTATTGTTGAGAGAGAATTCTACATGAATATTTCATGTTACTGCAATCTGGGCTTACTGAAAAAAAGAAAAGCTGGCAAAACTTGGATAAAGGATGATTGAAGAGTAAACATTCAAGAAGCTAAAAATTGTGTTGCTTCAGAGGAATTTACAAATTCATCCTTCCCAGAGTCATTTGTTTATGCTCCAGTGTGGTGAAAATAATGTCTCCTCTGCTCCCCAGAAATATCTTTCCATTCCAGAGTAAGAGTGTCTCTCAGTCTGGGGGCAGGATGGTCCAGTGTGCCCAGGCACCCTTAATGAATCCTGAGTCTTGTAGGTCTCTCTTGTTCAACACCCCTGCAAAGCCCGGTGTAATGTTAGACTTCCCACATCACCCGACACGGATCAGGGCTAAGGAACCAGCACTAAAATGCAGTGTGAGCAATGGATGATCCACTGTCTGATCCACAGACTTGTGTTTCCTGTCAGAATGTCTGTCTCGGACTATCTGTCTATCTGTTTATTTATCCATCCATCTAGCTGTCTGAACTTATCAACGAGCACTCAGTACTGGTTTAGATTATTTAGAAATCTCATGACATTCTTTTCTTCCTTCTCAGCTTTAAGTAAACCATGGCAACTGAAATAGTATTTAGTTTCGTAAAGAAAATATTGCTTTTTAAGTTTTAGTAATTTTAAAGTTTTTAAAACAATATTTCAAGCTAAGTGCATTAGTTGTTATAGTCTTTCTCCTTCAGTGTGTATATTCCATTCACAGTTAGTGATTTCAGAATGATTATCACATATGGCAAAACAGTGTTTCTAAAGTATGCTTTAAAGGAAGCACATTAAATATCATTTATATTTATATTGTGCTACTTAAAATTATACATGTGTACTTATTTTTACAAAAAAAAAAAACCCAAAATTTAATTTCTCAACTGATCCATAAGAAAATTAGAAACATTTTCTGCTTCAGGACAGAACATTGAAAATAATGGTTTCAAGTATGCCTGTAAGAGAGAACCCTGTTATCTGTTTTATAGTAAACGGAAATTTAATATATCAGAGAAATTGTAGAAAAAGGATGATGTGTAGAGAGAGTTAAAACACTAATCAAACACACCAGACAGCACCACATTTATATAAGCATCTTTGCTAGAAGTACTTTTTTTCCTTAGGAAAACTACAGCTTCTCTTTGGGAAAATTGAGATTTGGTCACACTTCAGAGTTTCTGATAAGTGCTTTGATGTTCAATAAGAAAGAAAAAAGAATGTTGCTTTTGCAAAAAGAGTCAAGAAAATAATTCCAATGTCAGCAAAAGGGCATTGTTTTATGTACTTTGCCACACATTACCCAGAATGTAAAGAGGCCTTTTCATTAAAGTAAAGTTATATTATTTGAACACAAACAGGTCACAATATGAAAATAATAATAACTAAAATAATGCAACATACAAATTGCTTTGTATATAGCAGGTAATGAATAATTTTTAAGTTGAAAAGTAGTATAGTAAATGAGCCACATAGAGAATGTCATTTACAGCCAAGTTTTTGCCCTTCTAGTAGAAATGTATCACTTTAGTGAACAGAGAGAATACAGTTTGGTGTGGGTAGACATTTTGCAAAAGGAGATGTTTTGCTCAGTTTAAACAATGACATCCGAGAAGGTGATCTGAACTATTCTATTGAGCTTTTATTTGAATGCAGAATTTGACAGCTTTGATAAAGTGTCCGTATTCATATGTGTGTGCTGTGTACTCAGTCATGTCGGACTCTGCAGCCTCATGGACTATAGCCTGCCAGGTGCCTCTGTCCATGGAATTTTCCAGCTAAGAATACTGAAGGAGGGTGCCATTTCCTACTCCAGGGGATCTTTCCAACCCAGGATCAAACCTGCATCTCTTGAGTCTTTACTGTCCATATCGCTTAGTTGCATTAAAGCCCTTGAAGAAATGCGCTAAAAATGATTTCTGCATTTACAGCAGTCTGACCTAAGGGCTTTAATGCAACTGAGAGATGTGGACAGTAACAGAGCTCTGAGAGACACAGGAAACATGATGGTTGCTCCCTGATATGAGAGAGGAAGTCTTGGGGCAGTGCTATAGAAATGACAGCTGTAACAAGAGCACCTTTCTCCCCTAAAAGTGATGGCAAAACAGCTATGAATGTAGCTGTAGATTTAATTGACAAGGAAATAACTAGCAACATGTGAAAGTGAACTTAAATATTTAAAATATTTCAAGAGAGTCAATATCCAGAATTTCTGGGTAAATTTAATATGTTCATGTGTGTGTGGACCAATGGGAAGAGATGCTCAACTCGGGAGGGAGAGGATGAGAACCTTTAGATGAAGGGTCAGGATTGATGATGATTCTAGGAGTAGATTGGAAATTGTTTATAAGGTTCTTCCAATGCTGAGCAAATTTTAACTGAAGAAAGGACAAAACCTAACTAGTGGGAAAATGAGAAAAATCCCCTATGGATAATGGAATTATTTGGATAAAGGGATACTTTTGGATAGAAAAGGGAGAGTAATGCAAGAATTATTGGAACTTAGATTGTAAATAAAATGGGAATCCCAATCTGAGGTCGAAGCAAGGGTAGGTCAAACCAAGGTGATGGAACAGAAGCTACCAGCATAATATCTTACTTAATACCATTGATTGTGGATCAGTCCTTTATTGCTTTCTGCATTTTTATTTTAATAACCTTCACTTTGATATATCACACTCATAATCCAGGCATAACATTACTTCCAGATCAAAAATCTGAATCATATGTTAATAAGCTATTCATGATGCCAGGCTCACAGGATCCAAGGGCCACATGCATCTTCAAGCTCCCTCATCTAGAATTAATCCTTCTTTTGCTTTCCCATAAAACTTCTATTTGATTTCCACTTAAACAATTAATTTTGACTTCCCTGGTGGCTCAGACGGTAAAGCGTCTGCCTAAAATGCGGGAGACCTAGGTTAGATCCCTGGATCGGGAAGATCTCCTGGAGAAGGAAATGGCAACCCACTCCAGTACTCTTGCCTGGAAAATTCCATGGATGGAGGAGCCTGTCAGGCTACAGTCCATGGGGTGTCGAAGAGCCAGACACGACTGAGCAACTTCAATGTCAATGTCAACAACTAATTTAAGTCAACGTAAATTGTTACTTGCTTATGTACATGTTTGTAAAATATGATTGGAAACCTCTTTAAAGGTAGCATTTTTCTTCCTGATATTTTATTCTTTATTTGTTTAACTGAAGTACCACAGAACATTTGATTCTCAAAAAGAAAAAGAAAAAAAATACAATTTACCATAAATATAATGATCAACTTTCCAAACTGCAAATCAAATTTTGTGATCAGCTAAAACTGTTTTAAATATTTCTATATTTCTTTAGAGGCATATGATAAAGAACATTCGTAAGGAAAAGGGGAAACTGCATGACTTTACCACCACTTTTATTTATACATGTATTTTGATTTATTTCAAATTAATTTTATACAGACAAATACAAACACCATAGTATGAATTACTTTCTGACTTTTTACTTTTCTGCCAGAGCCCTGTTCTCATTACACATGCCCATCTCACCCACAATTCAACACAGTAATTTGACTGAGTTCTGCCAAAAAATAACTGTTCCATTAAGAGGCAAAACCTTGGACATCTTCCTAAATTTCACAGCTTACTTATCAGAGAATATAATGTAATTAGCCATTCACCAAAAATGGATTTTTTCCTCTAGGTTGCCCTACTCATCTGAGGGAAGCCAATTAGCTCCTCTATAAGCCCTCTCCTCTAGGAAGAGGGTCTGACCAGAAGTTCTGCTTTGATTTCAAGTCCTTTGACAAAACCCACCTGCAGCTGGCTTTATTGTTTGACCTAAGCTGTGTTTTGTGGTTACCAGAAGTGGCCAGCATGGCTGGTGAACAGATTACAGCTCTAAATCTATTCTGTTCTGTTTCCCTGGTTCACATTCATTTCCATGAGAATTAACGGCTTGATAGAACAGATTTTTTTTTCTCTCTCTCTTAGTGTTGATCCTAGCTGATTGAAACATCTCCAGGAACAAGCCTCTGCTTCTAATTACGCAAATTGTAAACTCCGTAGAATTGGGCTTTGGGGACAGTTTCAACACTTCTTATTTAATGAAGAAAGGAAAGAGTTTCTATTTCTACACAGCACTAAAGGGTTTCCAAAGCTTAAAAATAGGTTTGAACAAATTTGCATAATTGAGAAAGGTGGTGATGAGAAAGGAAAAGAAGAAAAATGGAATTAAGGGCTTTGTGAATATTTTGGAGGACGTATTAGAAACCAGACTTTCTTACAATGTAAGGAAATGGCTGTCACCAATGAAATAAGAATTTTTCCACAATGATTCTCACAATTATAAGCAGTTAACGTGTTCCTTGCCTGATTACTTCGTGTAATGATAATAGCTGAGTACAAAATAGCCTTTTTACCAGGAAATGTGGACTTCTTACACTTTGAGAAATCTGAGGGTGAGTAATAGTTCGTATCTGAAACAGAGAAATGGTTACTTAGGTACATCAGTTCAGTTCAGTCGCTCAGTCATGTCCGACTCTGCGACCTCATGAACCACAGCACGCCACGCCTCCCTGTCCATCGCCAGTTCCTGGAGTCCACCCAAACCCATGTCCATTGAGTCGGTGATGCCATCCAACCATCTCATCCTCTGTCGTCCCCTTCTCCTCCTGCCCCCAGTCTTTCTCAGCATCAGATCTTTTCCAGTGAGACAGTTCTTCACATCAGGTGGCCGAAGTATTGGAGCTTCAGCTTCGGCATCAGTCCTTCCAGTGAATATTCAGGACTGATTTCCTTTAGGATGGACTGGTTGGATCTCCTTGCAATCCAAGGGACTCTCAAGAGTCTTCTCCAACACCACAGTTCAAGAGCATCAATTCTTTGGCACTCAGCTTTCTTCACAGTCCAACTCTCACATCCATACATGACCAGTGGAAAAACCATAGCCTTGACTAGACAGACCTTTGTTGGCAAAGTAATGTCTCTGCTTTTTAATATGTTGTCTAGGTTTATCATAACTTTCCTTCCAAGGAATAAGCGTCTTTTAATTTTATTGCTGCAATCACCACCTGCGGTGACTTTGGAGCCCAGAAAAATAAACTCAGCCACTGTTTCCACTGTTTCCCCATCTATTTGCCATGAAATGATAGGACCAGATTCCATGATGTTAGTCTTCTGAAAGTTGAGCTTTAAGCCAACTTTTTCAGTCTCCTCTTTCACTTTCATCAAGAGGCTCTTGAGTTCTTCTTCACTTTCTGCCATAATGGTGGTGTCATCTGCATATCTGAGGTTATTGATATTTCTCCTGGCAATCTTGATTCCAGCTTGTGCTTCCTCCAGCCCAGCGTTTCTCATGATGTACTCTGCATAGAAGTTAAATAAGCAGGATTACAAGATACAGACTTGATGTACTCCTTTTCCTATTTGAAACCAGTCTGTTGCTTCCTAACCTGCATACAAGTTTCTCAAGAGGCAGGTCAGGTGTTCTGGTATTCCCATCTCTTGAAGAATTTTCCAGTTTCTTGTGATCCACACAGTCAAAGGCTTTGGCATAGTCAATCAAGCAGAAATAGATGTTTTTCTGGAACTCTCTTGCTTTTTCCATGATCCAGCAGATGTTGGCAATTTGATCTCTGGTTCCTCTGCCTTTTCTAAACCCAGCTCGAACATCTTGAAGTTCACGGTTCACATATTGCTGAAGCCTGGCTTGGAGAATTTAAGCATCACTCTACTAGCATGTGAGAAGAGTGCAATTGTGTGGTACTTTGAGCATTCTTTGGCATTGCCTTTCTTTGGGATTGGAATGAAAACTGACCTTTTCCAGTCCTGTGGCCACCGCTGAGTTTTCCAAATTTGCTGGCATATTGAGTGCAGCACTTTCACAGCATCATCTTTCAGGATTTGAAATAGCTCAACTGAAATTCCATCACCTCCACTAGCTTTGTTCATAGTGATGCTTCCTAAGGCCCACTTGACTTCACATTCCAGGATGTCTGGCTCTAGGTGAGTGATCACACCATTGTGATTATCTGGCTCATGAAGATCTTTTTTGTACAGTTCTGTGTATTCTTGCCACCTCTTAATATTTTCTGCTTCTGTTAGGTCTCTGCCATTTCTGTCCTTTATTGAGCCCATCTTTGCATGAAATGATTTTCAATTATCATCCTAATTAAATGCCCATCCCTCATCCCACCCTGCCACATAATTACCTCCTGTCCCCCTTCTCTGCATTATTTTATTTTACTTTAGCATATTTTGTATTTTAGCTACCTGACAATGGGTGATGTGTGTGTTTTTATGTGTGTGTGTGTATGCAAGTATGTATGTTATTAATCATGTTTATAGTCTGAATTTCCCAATGCACTGTAAGTTCCTAGAAGACAATCTTTTCCTTTGAATTCACTGTCATTTCCTCAGCTCCTAGAAGCCTTCTGGAGCCTTGCATATTATTTTTCTCAACCAATATTTATTGAAAGAGTTAAACTGAAGAGTCTTCTGCAAAGGGAAGCCTTTCTCTTGTTCCAAAGAATGAAAAATGCCTATCACTTCTTGAGTGAGGCACTAGCTTTGGGATCAAGGCAATTCAGTGTACCTGGGGCAGCTTTCCTGCTAGTGACAATAGTGGTCACAAGGGTTCATTAAATAGATTCCTTCAGGTCAAGTTACATAACGACACAGTAAGTGTGAGAAGAGGAAATGGACCTCATCCTGGTGGCAAGAGTATTTATTATTAAAGTTGTTACAGGTATTGTGATATATTGCTAATAAAACTGATGAACTTTGAATTGTTTTATCATTTATAAATACTCTGCAGAGACTGTGTATCCTTACTGCCTGCACAGGGCACATAGCTACCCACTTACACTTCCCCTTTACTCCACGGAAAGGAGAGGAATAAGATAATGCATGCATTAAAAATATTCTTTATTTATTCAACTAATATTTTCTGGGGAGATAAAACAATACAATTTGTTGGATTCAAAGATGGTAAGGGGAAGGACCTATATGGTTTCAGTTTGTCGAGTCTGATATAGTGATTTATAGGGTTTATTAAAGTAGAGAACACTGAAAGATGAGCTGGTTTGTGTGGAAAGTCCTAAGCTGTTCTTGGACAAGTTGATTTGGAGATGTCTAATTCCCCAGATTATTGCCGCACCATCTGTTAAAGAACAGAGTTAATTGTGTTGGAACTTACTGCAGTAAGAAACTACTTTTAAAGAGTCGCAGTGTCTCAAAGTGAAGTGAAGTGAAAGTCACTCAATCGTGTCCAACTCTTTGTGACCTCATGAACTATACAGTCCATGACTATTCCAGGCCAGAATACTGGAGTGGGTAGCTGTTCACTTCTCCAGGGGATCTTCCCAACCTAAGGATCAAACCCAGATCTCCCACATTGCAGGCAGATTCTTTACCAGCTGAACCACAAGGGAAGCCCTACTGTCTCAAAAGGGAGATATTTTTTACCTTTGGGGTCTGGAATCAAGACATTTGGGATAGGTTTTTCAAGATAGAGAATTAATTGGATTGGGCAAAACTTATGAAATAATAGTTTAGGATTGTTTGGTGCTGCAAGTCAAGGTTTTTGAAGTCAGTCATGATAAATAAACCACCTCAGGTGAGCAGACTCCTGTCTCTAAACTGATCTGCAAGAATTTTCTGAAGGGAAGAGTAGGATTATTCACAGATTTATAGTTTTATCTTTTCCATGTAAAGGTTTACTGAAACAAACAACTAGGACAGTTTCAGACACATGGTCTCAGTCGAGGTAGCTTTTGAGACATCCCAGTGCACTTGTTGAATAAACAGGTGGGACCCAAAGAGACAGTATAAAATTTAGGGTTAATAAATACATAAATTATAATAAAGACCTGGAGATGAATCTAGGATTGAGAAGCACTAAATGCAGTAACACTTTATAATATATTATTGGAGGTGAGCATTGAAAGGATATAGGGGAATGGTTAGAAGTGAATGAGAGTGAACAAGAGAATGTAACGAGGGAATTTCAAGAGGTAACACGTGATTGACAAGGACAGATGCTACCAAAAAGCTCAGGTAATATGAGGACTTAGAAATGTCCATTTAGTCACCTGAAGGTAATTGTTAATCTTAGTGTGAGTTGTTTTGGTGAATTTATAAAGGTAAACAAACAAAAAGAAAAGGAATGAGTACATGGGAAATTGAAGGTATTGCAAAATTTTTGACTGAGCAAAAGGAGAGAAAGATAAGCTGGTAACTGTTAAGTTCATTTTTTTAAGGTGGGAAAGATTTGAATACATTTAAAACTGCATATTCTCTGCTTCTATTATCACTTCATAATTGTATAAAAGTAAATTCATCCTTTCTTCCATCTTTCCTTACTTCCTTTAATGTACTGTCTCATTCTCTCATTTTATCCAGAGAAGAACAGAGACCTTGGCCCTGAGGGATTTAGGATCTTATAGAAGAGCAATGTATTGAGAGGAAATGCGAGTATGTGTATAAATATCCTATTCTCTTTATTGCATCATTAGTATGAATGTGCTTTAAGGATTTTTTAAATTATAGTCCAAGGTGATGAGTTTACATTGCCTTACAATGTAATATTCAGTTGTATTAAATTGTGTTTTGAAGCCTCTGAACTGAATTTCCTCCAAACATAACTAGCTACTACAGGGATAAAACTTGTGACCTGGAGCTCCTTAACACAATTAAATAATCAAGGTACAAACCTAAGAAAACAAGAACATCATTTTTTAAGTTAATTGTAAAAGACTGAGTTGAGGGTGGGAGAATAAGATCTCATCTGTTAAGGCCATGTGCTCTTTAGAGTTCACCTGAATGTAATTGTCAAACCTGCCTCCATTTCAATGCTTAAAATATTTATTTTCCCCATAAACCAAAAGTGCAATCCATAAGCCAGAATACACATAGGAAGTCATGCTGCATTTTCATTTGCTAATTAGAATTTTGATGAATATAATCTAGAAGCAAGACAAGACAGGAGTAGAGCATTTCTCTTTCCTTCACTACCCATGTTTCTGCACTTTAATCAGAGCCTTGTTAATATTTAAATCTGCATTTACGCCTCAAGTGTATAGACAGCCATAGAAGTTTCATTAATAACTATAATTTGTATAAAAGAATATATACCAAAGACAAATGTTTAAATAGAGAGTTTAATTGGAGTCACAAAAACTTACTTTATGGCTCATAAATGTTAAAAAAAAATTTCAGCAAGAAATGAACTTATGTTTCCCTGCTAAGAAATACTGTCATTTATTGTTCATTGAGAAAAAGGTATGATTTTTATCTTAAAATCGTGGTTCTCCATCAGCTATATACCACTGTTTTTTTTCATGCAGGGCTAATTTAGAAACAGGCAAAGGAAAAAATACCTACAGGGAAAAGATATTGACATCACCTGAAATGCCTTCTATTCTGAAGATTCTGAGCTATGAAACCTTCAAAGGGGACATAATGGAGCAGAGAAAGCTGTCACTCTAGAGCTGTGGCTCTTTTCTTCTTCAGCAGTCATGCTTCAGATGGGTCCTTCGGCAGAGGAATGGCTTGAAGTAACAATCGCCAGTCCTGCCTCACAGCAGTCTGCCACAGAACAAAACTCTCTGGAATAATGCCTGTTGAAATGGCACAATATATCTTTTCTATACATCCACAAGGATGCTTACCTAGTGTCTTCTAGGTTCTAAAAGAGAAGACAGAGTTCACTGTCACCAACTGCACTAAATCAAGATACTCTGTGTGACTTACTCTTTTAGCAACAAGAGGAAAGACACCAGGGACTTAACACATAACAAGCATATTCAATTTTTATTCTTAGGATAAGTTCTGACTCAAATATTGTTTCATGCTAAAGATTAATATGGAGACTGCAGTCAACATTAAGTT
Source organism: Aepyceros melampus (assembly GCA_006408695.1). Classification (NCBI taxonomy): domain Eukaryota; kingdom Metazoa; phylum Chordata; class Mammalia; order Artiodactyla; family Bovidae; genus Aepyceros; species Aepyceros melampus. Next base: position 202,773 of record SJXQ01009441.1, on the reverse strand, counting down.
TACTGAGAAGATACAGTTTTAGAATAATATGATAATCACTTACAAGATGTTACTAGATACCCCCAAAGCTTTTATGTAAGGAAACAGAAGGAGTCTTTAAACCAAAACAGAGATTGAGTTGTTTGCAATTTTAGTAAGTGGATTGGTGTAGAATTTCTATCAGAGGTAGCTGATGAAATTGAGACTGTAAGGACATAAACAGTTGCTATGTGAAAAAGGTCTACCTGACCCCAAAACATGACTCCTGCTTGTCTGCCACAAAGTATTGTATCTTGGAACTACTCTATAAGAATAAAAGTCCAAGTCCTTCCAGCTCCATCAGTTCAGTTCAGTTCAGTCACTCAGTCGTGTCCGACTCTTTGTGACCCCATGAATTGCAGCACACCAGGCCTCCCTATCCATCTTCAAAGTTCCCGGAGTTCACCCAAACTCATGTCCATCGAGTCAGTGATGCCATCAGGCCATCTCATCCTCTGTCATCCCCTTCTCCTCCTGCCCCCAATCTCTCCCAGCTTCAGAGTCTTTTCCAATGAATCAACTCTTCGCATGAGGTGGCCAAAGTACTGGAGTTTCAGCTTTAGCATCATTTCTTCCAAAGAAATCCCAGGGCTGATCTCCTTCAGAATGGACTGGTTGGATCTCCTTGCAGTCCAAGGGACTCTCAAGAGTCTGCTCCAACACCACAGTTCGAAAGCATCAATTCTTCGGTGCTCAGCTTTCTTCACAGTCCAATTTTCACATCCATACAAGACCCAAATAAGTAAAACCCATGCCTGCCTCCCCCACCTCACATTGTAGCTCCCATGTTCTTCCCTTCCTAGATCATTCCTCTGCAAGCATAGGCTGTCTTGCTGTTCACTGGAACATTCTTTTTATAGTCTCATCTAATGCCTTTTGCCTGAACTGTTCTTTCTCCACCAAATTACTTGGCTACCTCTATACCTCTCTCAGGGTTTCCTCAAGTTTCCCTTCCTATGGAGCCTACTGTGGTTGTTTTACTGAATTAAGTGACTGCTCCTGCCCCAACTCTCCCTTTAGCCTGCTCTAACGTTTTTTCATAGATTTTATCACTACTTAACGAAGAGTAATGTTTCTGCATTTACTATGCTTATTTTTCATTGTCTGTTTCATTCCCTGCACAAGACACCCTTCACCCCTGGTAATCTCTGTGATTATGGCTCTTTGTTTTGGTCATTATTGCATCTCAAGTGTTGAGACTGTGTCTGCCACATTGTAGGCATTTAATAAGTATTTCCTGAATGAATGAATAAACAAATCCCACGAACCATTTTATATTCTCATTACCCTGGAAAGCACTAGCTACATACTCCCCTATACAAAGTTTTAAAAGTAATTAACTTAGTCACTTGATTTCCTTTTAATAGAGCCCCTTCTTTAGGTTTATGCTATGACACCAGGAGGTCCTTAAAGACATGCATTTTGATATCTGCAATGAAAAAAGCAGGTTGACAAACTCACTAGTAACTATTTGCATATTGAGTTTATCAGATTACCTAACGTATTTAAGATCACAGAGATCTGAAAGAATCAGACTAAAAACCTAGTTTTTGATGGGACTTAAAAAGAAAGTTTTCTGCCAGAGTGTGGTAGGACAAAGGAAAGAAGTTGGTTAAAAAAGTAGAGGGCTGGGTGAACTTTGATTTTAGGAAGTGGAATATACATGATGGGGGTGGATGGCGGAAATATCTCCAACAGAAAAAGGGAAAAACAGAAAGAAAACTCTATTCTCTTTTTTATAGTTTTACCAAGGCCAATCTAGCTTGTGACATTTCAACAAGTCTTTGGGGAAAGCCTTTGGTATTATTAATTATTTTATTAGAAAGTTTGGAAATACATGTATCCAGTAAAGGGAAAAAATGCACACAGATAGGAAGTATGTTAACTCTGTCCCTTTCTGTAAATAAAGAAATAATTAAGAAAAACGGGAGATTTAGTAGGTATAAGATTGAGATCTTATGGAAAAAGCATTGCAAGGCAGAGTTCACATTCCCGAAAAGACTGAAATACAGGTCTTTTCTCCCACAAGTCACTCACCAAGGTGCTTTGAGTCCTATGTGTTTCTTTATTATAAGAAGTCCATTTCTCTGGCCTTTTTAATAACCTGAAAGGAGAGAAAAAATGATGGTGTTAAATATGGGCGTGTTTCATTCCACTTCTATCCTAATAACAGGTAGCACCATTGCAAGAATTAAATATTTCCCTTAAATATACTTTTGATACATATACTGACTCATATATGTTCCAAATCAGTTTACTTTTTTCTCTCAAGAGATGAGAAGTCCTGATCCAGTTCATAATATTTATTTCTTAATATTAGAAATGTATATTAGTATATATATTATACCTAAATATATAGATATAAATATATACCTATATATTTCTTGATATTAAGAAAATAGATTGTAACTAAGAAGGGACTTAGGTAGTGAGAAGTCTAAAGCACATTACCTTAATTTCCTCTTAAAAGTAGATTAAGCATTGCAGGCCCATCTTTGGGATTCTTATTTTGGATGTAATATTTTATAATTACTAAGGGAATGTGGGCTTTTAATATCTGAGGTGATATTTTTTTTTCCTTTAAACCAATATGTCCATTAAGGAAAGTATTATTGTACACCAGATGGAATTAAATGAACCGTTGTATGAACTTGGCATTTTCAGATCAGGTTACCTGAATGTAATTACCTGCAGACAGTTTCTAAATATGCTGTTCATAAGGGATTAGCTTTTATGAAGAGATTCTCTTCTATTTTCCTCATTTTTTTTTTTCCTTACAATACATTTAATCATTTTGGCTTATTGTACCATCATGTTCTGCCACTGATAATGGTGAGAATTAATCCTGAACTACCAGAATTGATGAAACAGAAAAATCGACAGCTGTTTAAAGAGCAAACAGACAGGGAAAGCTTACAGGAGAGAATATTATGGTTTTATGCTGTATACAAGTTGAATTATCTGGTCAGTTCTGATAATACTGAAATGTGGAGAAATAGAATTTATTTTAGGAGTTTATCCCCAAATAGCGCTACTATATTTCATTTCCTATTATCATTTTTATATCACTTCAGTTAAGGAATAGAAATGTCTCCACATCTTGTATCACATTCCATTTTGTTTTCTCTGTGAGTGAGCAGAATTGTGTTTTCTATGAGTTATCTCTTCATATAGGGAATATATGTCACCCTGGGTGACATATATTGTTAGTGTGACAATTACCATCTGATTATTTCTCCTCAAATAGCATATAGAGGTTATGTGTCTGTTTACTATACTGACGTCAAATGCACAATTGCCTCTAACTAAATAAATACTTATTTGGACTATTGAAAGAATGGGTATTTGAAACTCTGTTTTAAACTCTCAGCACCAGTCAAATTTATCCTTCTTTTAAAAAAATGAATGCTCTATTGTTTTTCAAGTTGTTCCTATTTTCTTAGAGCAGTTGGCAAAGAACATTTAATCTGAGTCTAGGAAACATCAAGTTTAATGGGAAAATGTGATTTATAATGTACTTATTTTTTCTGAACCTTATAAACGTCCTGATAACTATGGTGAGCCAAATAAAAATGTGACTTTTTTCCTTTTTTTTTTTTCAAGGGAAAGAGTATGCTTTGTTGCTGGTAGTATCAGCTTTCAGAGAATTTAGCTACTATCATTTCTAAAATACTGGTGATCTGGAAAATAATAATTATGAGTAGAACCCTATAAAATAGTTATTGGCAAAACTATAGATAATTAAATATAAGAACTATGCTGCTAAGTCACTTCAGTCATGTCCAACTCTGTGCAACCCCATAGACGGCAGCCCACCAGGCTCCCCTGTCCCTAGGATTCTCCAGGCAAGAACACTGGAGTGGGTTGCCATTTCCTTCTCCAATGCATGAAAGTGAAAAGTGAAAGTGAAGTTGCTCAGTCGTGTCCGACTCTTCACGACCCCATGGACTGCAGCCTACCAGGCTCTTCCATCCATGGGATTCTCCAGCAAGAGTACTGGAGTGGGGTGTCATCGCCTTCTCTGATAAGAACTATAGATAATCAAATATATGCTGAGTTAATCTAGGTTATGTTGAAAATAAGTCAATTACAAATAAGGAAATTTTTGCATTGTTTCTAAAATAGATGAAATTAATGTTATGTATGTTATAGTTTCTAACTTACAAGCAAAAAGAAAAAAGGAAAGAAAATTTGATGAATGTATGCTCAGCTCTTTAATGGAAGTCTCAGGAGTTAAGCTTGTAAGCAGAAAGGAGCGTAATTGCTCTTGAAGAGGTGAAAGTAGTGATGACAGGAATGGTCATTTAAAATCCTATTTAACAGCTTTATGGAGATACAATTCACATAGCATAAAATTCACCCATTTAAAATATATATATAGAATGTCTCAACCATTTCTTCTATCCTTATGTTTCTCACTTAAAAGTCCAAATCCTGAGAAGCATCTAGTTGGCCAGGTTTATGCCACAGGTCTTCTTTCTGCTGGTGTCAGAGCTGGTGAGGGTTAGGGTGGCTGGGGTTATGACATGGGTGCATTAAATAGTCATTCATCTCATGTCTGGATTCACTCTTCCAATAAGTGAGATATAAATGATCAGGCAGAAATTATTTGTAGTAGTTGTGCTATAAATGTTTAAAAACTGGCTTTATAGAAAAAATAAGAAGTCCAAGATTTTATCATTTCCAGATTCCATGGCTTACATATTCCAACTATAAGGCATAATTGGAAACAACCAATGTGATAGCAAACTTGGGGAGAAATGCTGACAATACTAACTTGTGAGCTGGAAAGAGCTGGCTTCACCCCAACCTTGAACCATGGGTGCATTCAAGGAAGGGCAATGAATTCTAGGTAGTCAATAAATACATAAATAAATAAGTAAAACGTATATTCAGATATTTAGTGCAGGTGTTATTGACCTTAAACAGAAACGCTCAGTATAGTCTTTAATAAATTAGTATGTGCCTCAGTAGATAAGAGTAAATGTATGGATATGTTAGAAACTATTATGTATTTTATCTCAGAAACAAAAAAGAGACACTGTTCCTTGTCACTGAGTTCTTAATTTATTTAGCTAGAGAGCTCAAGTGAGCACAGTTGAAATATTAAAAGAAAATTTTTAAACTGCTCTGGTACTTCAGTCTCCAAATTTTTATTTCTTTCTTTTCAAATTTCTTTCCTCCAGTGGGTTTTGTGAAGTGATGGATTCTTTTTATGCTGTTAGTCTCGAAATATCACATTTATGTTTCACTTGTTTCTATTGTTGACCTCTTTACTCTCTTCCCAAATAGTAAAAGGACCTTACACTATTTTAATTCCAATTACCCCATCATTTCTTTTAGGCTATTTTTATACAGTGTTTTATACAGCTATTTTATTTTACTTTTTACTTAACAAGTTATCCATTAATTTAATTGTTTTGATATAATCAATATTATCAATTATTCATATTTACAAGTTAATGTTTTTAATTTTAATCTTCCTGCATTTTTTAGGTTATTTTCCTTATTCCTAAACTATATCCTTTAGCAATTCCTTTGTGAGGGTTTGTGGTAGTAACCCTCTCAAACATTGATGTCTAAAATTGTATTTTGTGTTTGTTCCTGAAGATACACAAATTTGTATAGAATTCTTAATTTAACAATAATTTTTGCTTACATATTGAAGATATTAGTCTAGCTTTAACTGTTTGATTTTCAAATCTTCCTTCTGTCTTTGGTATTCTGAAATTTGACCATCATATTTCCATATGTGGACTCCTTTTTTGCTTAAGATTTACTATTATACCTGATTCTAGGGATTTGTGTCTTATATCAAATCTAAAAATTATATTACTTCAGACTCATTAGATCTAGTCTTTCATTCTGGAAATACAATTAATTCTGTATTGGACTACTCATTATGTTCTACACATCTCCTACCCTCTCATATTCTTCATCTCTTATCACTTTTGTTTTCTAGGTAATTTATTTGGTTTTACAATATAGTTGATTAATTTTCTGTTCTGTTTTATATAGTGTGTAATATAAACATAATTTCTAATTATAAACTTAATTCCTAGAAGTTCTAACCTTTTTTCCTATCTTTCTGATGAATTTTTATAGCATTCTTTAGTCATACCTCAATTTCTTCATTTCTTTCCATATAATATTAAATATTCTCTTTATATGATCAGTATTTGCTGAGACAAGCATTAGTATTCCTTCTTGTTTTTATACTGCAATCTTTTGTTTAATTTTGTTTTTGCTGGTTTTCACTCATAATCACTGCTTTCCTTGTTTGTTTAGAGATTTTTTTAATGTGATATCTTGGAATATTTTTGTGGATTTATTTGAAGCCAGAAGTTCCAATCCCAAAGAAAGACAATGCCAAAGAATGCTCAAACTACTGCTCAATTGAACTCATCTCACATGCAACCCACTCCAGTATTCTTGCCTGGAAAATTCCATGGACAGAGAAGCCTGGTAGTCTACAGTCCACGGGGTCGCAAAGAGTCGGACACAACTGAGCAACTTCACTTTCACTTTCACATGCTAGTAAAGTAATGCTCAATATTCTATAAGCCATGCTTCAGCAATACGTGAACCGTGAACTTCCAGATGTTCAAGCTGGTTTGAGAAAAGGAAGAGGAACAAGAGATCAAATTGCCAACATCCACTGGATCATGGAAAAAGCAAGAGAGTTCCAGAAAAACATCTATTTCTGCTTTATTGACTATGCCAAGGCCTAGACTGTGTGGATCACAATAAACTGTAGAAAATTCTTCAAGAGATAGAAATACTAGACCACCTGCCCTGCTTCTTGAGAAACCTATATGCAGGTCAGGAAGCAACAGTTAGGACTGGACATGGAACAACAGACTGGTTCCAAATAGGAAAAGGAGTACGTCAAGGCTGTATATTGTCCCCCTGCTTATTTAACTTATATGCAGATTACATCATGAGAAACACTGGGCTGGAGGAAGCGCAAGCTGGAATCAAGATTGCTGGGAGAAATATCAATAACCTCAGATATGCAGATGACACCACCCTTATGGCAGAAAGTGAAGAACTAAGAGCCTCTTGATGAGAATGAAAGAAGAGAGTGAAAAAGTTGCCTTAAAACTCAACTTTCAAAAAACGAAGATGGGAAAGCGGTGGAAACAGTGTCAGACTTTATTTTGGGGGGATTCCAGAATCACTGCAGATGGTGACTGCAGCCATGAAATTAAAAGATGCTTACTCCTTGGAAGGAAAGTTGTGACCAACCTAGATAGCATATTCAAAAACAGAGACATTACTTTGCCAACAATGGTCCATCTAGTCAAGGCTATGGTTTTTCCAGTAGTCATGTATGGATGTGAGAGTTAGACTGTGAAGAAAGCTGAGTGCCGAAGAATTGATGCTTTTGAACTGTGGTGTTGGAGAAGACTCTTGCGAGTTCCTGGGACCGCAAGGAGGTCCAGCCAGTCCATCCTAAAGGAGACCAGTCCTGGGTGTTCATTGGAAGGACTGATGCTGAAGCTGAAACTCCAGTACTTTGGCCACCTCATGCGAAGAGTTGACTCATTGGAAAAGACCTTGATGCTTAGAGGGGTGGGGGCACGAGGAGAAGGGGACGACAGAGGACGAGATGGCTGGATGGCATCACCGACTCGATACACATGAGTTTGGATGAACGCCGGGAGTTGGTGATGTACAGGGAGACCTGGTGAGCTGTGATTCATGGGGTCGCAAAGAGTCAGACACGACTGAGCAACTGAACTGAACTGAAGTTAAGTGAATTGGTAGAGAGAGAAATTTTCATTCTGTTCGTCACCTGAGCTGGGAGTGGCGGGGTGGGGGTCACTGTCAATCAAGAAACCTTTAAATGGTTTTGGTTTGGTATTTTTTAGTGCACAGAGATAATGTGAAGTCCAGCTGCAGACCAGAGGGAATTCAGACTTACAGGTACACATTTCCAAGATAGATTTTAACACCCAGGATTTAGTGGCGGAAACAGGAAATACTTTGTGTATTTCAAGCGTAGTATATTCAAGAGAATATACTAAATGGAATTATGTGCTTTTAAAACATGATTGGAAGAGGCATAGAAGTGAAATCAGGGGACAGGCCTAGACTTTAGATTTTTAAAATCACATCATCGTAGCTATAAAACAGAGGTCCTAATCATCGTTGTTACTGTCTCCACCACTGTGCTGTCACGGCTGCCTTATTCCCAAGAAGCTGGTTCCTAGACATTTACACATGGACTTCAGCTGCTGGAAACACTTATGTCTCCTGGAATTTGTGTGATAGTTGTGTCTGCGATAGGAAGAGGTTCCTTCTTCATTTCTGCCTTCTAGACTTTGTGTGAATTGACACTCAGAGGATATTTGCAAGGAAGTCTTTTTTTTTTTTTTTTTTTTAATGTAGATTCTGAGTTTTCCAATAGAAGGAGGACAAACTGAAAGCTGAGAAAGCCAATTCAATTGTTTATTACTTTTTAAAAAATGTGTTCCTTCTTTGTAAAGCCAAAACAGAGACAAGCATGTGTATCCACTATGTCCTTCTTTAAAATGAGATGTGCTCTTGGTACTTCACCTGCTATCATTGCTACATTTCATGCCTCATTCCATGCTTTTTATTCCAGATGTTTTCTCCTGTCCTTTCATAAGCAGTTAAATCTGTAATTTTGACATATACACCCAAGGATGTCACTAATAAAGTGTTCATTTATCCTTGCGAATTTGATTTTCTTTTAATCAAATCTACATTTTTGGAAATTCCTTTATGTTTCTGCAAACTGAATCATGTATTGAAAAAAAAAGAAAAGATATTTTAAAATATTTTATCTGATAGTTTTACTTGTGATAGATGGAAGGAGTTTCTGTGACATCTGCTTGCCAAATATGGAAAGATGACCTAGGATATTTCTTTGGTCCTTTTAAAATATTTTTTTTAATCCCCTAATGTCCAATCTGGTTTTTACTTTTCTTCCCAGTCTCTAAGTGTTGAGATCTTCTGGGAATCAGTTTTCAGGTTTCTTCTCTTTTACATTTATATACTTCTTCTAAATGGTCTTATCTGATACTCTCTTTTAAATGTTACCTCTTTGCTTGTGCCTTCCAAATTAATATTTCAGATTAGACTTTTCCCTTTGGTTCCAGATTAATCCATCCAATTGCTACCTGCTCTTCCTATCGGGAAGTCGAGAAGACATCTCAAACATAAAAGGTCCAAACATAAGCCTTAATCCCTCAACTCACACTCAAATCAGATTTTCTCTTACTTCACACTTCAGTAAACAATACAACAATTCATCCTGTTACTCATGAGAAAAAGCAAAAAAATTATCTTACTTATTTCCTTTCCATGATCCCCAATTCCCAGTCCATGAACAAGCCCTGTCAGTTCTATCTTGAGCGTAACCAGTTTTCAAGATTCTCCCACTATCATACTAAGACACCATCAGATCTTAACTGTGCTTCACTGCTAAGTGAACAAAGAATCCAAGTAGGTAACTGAGAATACTAGCCAGTTTCTATTTTACTCTGTCTCTTTAAATTGTATCAACCCTGGGCTAAAACTTCCAGGGTCTCTGCATCTTACTTAGAATGAAATACAAGCTCTTATATGACATGACCCCCGTTTATGTCAGTGTATTTGCTCTATGATGTATCATGTAAATTTCCCATCTGCACATTCTATTTTAGCTTCACTGTTGTGTGAAAAAGAGTACATTTCTTCTGAAAGACTCTTTACCAGTCCTTTGATTTTCCCACTCCAGGACTTCATACTAGTCTTAAGTAAAAAGCCATCTTTTAGAGGCCTTCTTTTTATGACACTAGCTAAAATAATCACCCTTCACACACAGTTCTCTGGTATCTCATACCTATGATTTCTTTTTGGCATTTATCACAACCTAAATCTATTACACATTGGTTTACTTTTTTATAGCCTACCTCTTCATACTCATTCCAAACACCATAAGGAAAAGGTCTTTGTCTAATTTTGTTTACCACTATAGCCTAAGAGGAGAAGGCAATGGCACCCCACTCCAGTACTCTTGCCTGGAAAATCCCATGGACAGGGGAGCCTGGTGGGCTATAGTCCATGGGGTCGCTAAGAGTCGGGCATGACTGAGCAACTTCACTTTCCATTTCATGCATTGGAGAAGGAAATGACAACCCACTCCAGTATTCTTGCCTAGAGAATCCCAGGGACAGGGGAGCCTGGTGGGCTGCCGTCTATGGGGTCGCACAGAGTCGGACACGACTGAAGGGACTCAGCAGCAGCATAGCCTAAGACTAGATGATATACATATGCATATTGAATGAATGGATGGGTGGTCAGATAGAATCCTCAGGTGAAGCTGCTCAGAACTAGTGGGTCATAAGTGAATAATATGTCAAGAAGAGCTCCTGGGTTAGATTTACAGATTGAAAGGCATAGATACATGAATCATTGGCCCCAATAAAATCATTCAAGGATAGTGTGGTTAGGATAGGACCCCAAGCAAGACATGGAACAGACCTATACACTTTCCTTACCTATACACTTCCTTACCTATACATTCCCTAAAGATAGGACCTTTTTTCCCCATTACTGTAGTCCCAGTACCTAGTATAGTCTCTCACATAGATGTTCAATAAACTTAAATGATTTAATAACTGAATGAAATAATTAAAATTTAGAAGAAAATCCCATACAAGGAAATAGGAAGCAGTAGTAAGAGGTTTAAGAGGAGGACCAAGGAAGTGTGAGTCGATTGAAAGCAGAAGCAGCAGGAGTTTCAAATAACCGTCAAATAACATATGGTCTCGGAATAATTCATTGTACTCATCAAGAAAAAAATGACAATACATGTCACTCACATAAATAACAGAGAAGATTTATCTCTGTATTAGTATATTGTATATCTATCAGGAGTTTCCCTTGTGGCTCAGCTGGTAAAGAATCCACCTGCAATGTGGGAGACATGGGTTAGATTCCTGGGTTGGGAAGATCCCCTGGAGAAGGGGAAGGCTATACCCACTCTAGTATTCTGGCCTACAGAATTCCCATTTAAAAGCAGAGACATTACTTTGTCAACAAAGACCCATCTAGTCAAGGCTAGACTACTGGTTTTTCCAGTAGTCATGTATGGATGTGAGAGTTGGACTATAAAGAAAGCTGAGCACAAAGAATTGATGCTTTTGAACTGTGGTGTTGGAGAAGACTCTTGAGAGTCCCTTGGACTGCAAGGAGATCCAACCAGTCCATTCTGAAGGAAATCAGTCCTGGGTGTTCATTGGAAGGACTGATGCTGAAGCTAAAACTCCAGTACTTTGGCTACTTGATGAGAAGAGTTGACTCATTTGAAAAGACCCTGATGTTGGGAAAGATTGAAGGCAGGAGGAGAAAGGGGACAACAGAAGGTTATATGGTTGGATGGCATCACTGAACATGGGTCTGGCTAAACTCCTGGAGTTGGTGATGGACAGGGAAGCCTGGCATGCCACGATTCATGGGTCTCAAAGAGTCAGACATGACTGAGCGACTGAACTGAACTGAAATCCATGGGGTCACACAGAGTCAGACACAACCGAGTGACTTTCACTTTCTTTAAACAACTGTAGTGTATAGTATGAAAATGTTTCCTTCATGCTGGCATTTCCTAGTTTTCAAGGACATCACTCTGTTTTTAATACATTTTTGATAATGACGTATCTAAGATTTTCTTTTGGATTCATGCTCTGAGTCATGTCATGAATACACTGATGCCATGCTATCATAAAACCAATAACAATTTATCAAGATCCTAATTAAACGTTGGAAAGGCAGTATGAAATAACCATTTGAAAATTAATGAGGAGATGAACCTGTTACTACTGAATGTCAAAGAATGGAAAATTTGCAAATAAGTCCCCAAATGTCTCTGCAACAGTCACTGTGAAAATGGAGAATTTTAGGTGAGCTAAGGAATCTCATGAGATCACATAGGTACAACTGTTATATGTTTAACCAGGGACACAGAATGTAACAGAAATTAGCTGGCTACTTAGAGCTGACTCTGATGCAATGATATTGACAAGATTTTCTCTGGGTAATTGAGTCCACTACAGAACATAGCTGCTGCAGTCTTTCCAAAGGTAGAATTGTGCTGGGGATAAGACAAGACCCAAATGTTGGTTCTATCATTGCACCTTTAGACCCAGGCTTTCACAACTGTCCTAAAAAGTGTACACTAGCAGTTCATGTGCTTCTGTTTAAGGGAATATTTACAAATGCTGTTTCTTCTAGTTCTGAAATTGAAGTCAGCAGAGGAAAGACCCATACAGCTTCAGAAATGAGAACAGAAACAGAGGTTCCATTCTGCTTCAAACCTGTCCATCCTTTCACCTGGACAATTACCGGGAGAGATGTCTGGGTAGTTTTTAGATTACAGAAAGTGCACGTGCACTGATTATAGCTTTAGTTGGTTGCTACATACACACATTGAAACAAACCTTTTAATTTCTTCATTGAAATAGTATAGTTGCTGTTTTAAAATATATTAATTATAAAAATAATACCGGCTTATAAAAATCAAATTAAGTGAAAATTTACAAAATATAAACTAAGAAACCTCTCTCAGGCTCCCCTACTCTTAACATCACCCTCCCTGGAGGTCAGTGTTAATGATCTGGGCTTTATCTTCTGCATGTTTATATGTGCCTGTATACACCTAATCACATACATACCTCTATGAAGACCTGTCGCTTACATAGGCTACTCGCTTGGAGGTCTGTTCCCTGTCTTTTTCCTCAGATCCCCAAGAGGTCTTCCCCTGCACTGAGTCATTGGCTGGGAGATGCCCGTGAGATGTGTGGTCCTAGTACACGTGGCAACAGGTTTCAGAGCACACTGCTGGGCCACTGGTCAGTTTTGCTCCCTGCTCTCAGATATATGAGAAGCACATTCTCAGCTGCCTGTCTCACCACTCTCAGTCCACGTCCAATACAAGTAGCCAGAGAAATTCTTCTAAACAGTATGTCAAATCGAATCTCTTCTTCACTCAGAATTTTTCAAAATCTCCCCATTTCATCGAGAATAAAAGCTATATTCACACAACAGCCACAGTGCCCTCTGTGCCCTACTTCCTGCCGCTCATCTTCTCCCCTTCCCACTCCTGCATTATATACTGCTCTCCCTCCTTGGCCACTCTGTCCTGGAGGGCAGAGAGACACATGCTGCTTGAATATAGTGGCAAGATCTAACCCCAGGCTTCCCATTTCACTGAGGAGATTGATGCAATCACCAAAAATTGCACTGGCTGTTCTCTCTCTTTGGGTAGCTCTTTATCCGATAGCCCTGTGGCCCACTGACCTATTTCAAGTCTTTGATCAGCTATTACATTCTTGCTGAGGGCTGCTTAATTGACTATGCCAAAGCCTTTGACTGTGTGGATCACAATAAACTGTGGACAATTCTGAAAGAGATGGGAATAGCAGACCACCTGACCTGCCTCTTGAGAAACCTATTTGCAGGTCAGGAAGCAACAGTTAGAACTGGACATGGAACAACAGACTAGTTCCAAATAGGAAAAGGAGTATGTCAAGGCTGTACATTGTCACCCTGCTTATTTAACTTCTATGCAGAGCACATCATGAGAAATGCTAGGTTGGATGAAGCACAAGCTGGAATCAAGGTTGCTGGGAGAAATATCAATAACCTCAGATATGCAAATGACACCACCCTTATGGCAGAAAGTGAAGAGGAATTAAAGAGCCTCTTGATGAAAGTGAAAGAGGAGAGTGAAAAAGTTGGCTTAAAGCTCAACATTCAGAAAACGAAGATGAGGGCATCTGGTCCCATCACTTCATGGGAAATAGATGGAGAAACAGTGGAAACAGTGTCAGGCTTTATTTTGGGGGGCTCCCAAATCACTTCAGATGGTGATTGCAGCCATGAAATTAAAAGATGCTTACTCCTTGGAAAGACAGTTATGGCCAACCTAGATAGCATATTAAAAAGCAGAGACATTACTTTGCCAACAAAGGTTCATCTAGTCAAGGCTATGGTTTTCCAGTGGTCATGTATGGATGTGAGAGTTGGACTGTGAAGAAAGCTAAGCACTGAAGAATTGATGCTTTTGAACTGTGGTGTTGGAGAAGACTCTTGAGAGTCCCTTGGACTGCAAGGAGATCCAACCAGTCCATTCTGAAGGAGATCAGCCCTGGGATTTCTTTGGAGGGAATGATACTGTAGCTGAAACTCCAGTACTTTGCCACCTCATGCAAAGAGTTGACTCATTGGAAAAGACTCTGATGCTGGGAGGGATTGGGAGCATGAGGAGAAGGGGACAATAGAGGATGCGATGGCTGGATGGCATCACTGACTCGATGGATCTGATGGAACTCCGGGAGTTGGTGATGGACAGGGAGGCCTGGCGTGCTGTGATTCATGGGGTCACAAAGAGTCGGACACGACTGAACGACTGAACTGAACTAAACTGAGGTCTACCTGGAATACCCTATTTAAAATAGCAGTCTTAACCTTGACACTCCTGATCACCCAACCTAGTTCTGTTTTTGTTTGTTTCAGCAGCATTGATTATATGGAAGATTCTTTGTACTGTAGTTATTTACATGCACCCCACCAGAATGTAAAGTCTGCATGTAGAGGACAGCAGTCCATAGAGCCCTAGATCCTAGAAGAGTGCCTAAGGATAGTAACCATTTAGTGAACACTTGAAGAATAATAAGTGGATGGATGAGTGAATTTACACACGTATTTTGGATTTCATTAAAGTCATCTTAGTAGAAGGCAATGGCAACCCACTCCAGTACTCTTACCTGGAAAATCCCATGGACAGAGGGCCCTGGTAGGCTACGGTCCATGTGGTCACTGAGTCAGACATGACTGAGCAACTTCAGTTTCACTTTTCACTTTCATGCATTGGAGAGGGAAATGGCAACCCACTCCAGTGTTCTTGCCCGGAGAATCCCAGGGACAGCAGAGCCTGGTAGACTGCCATCTATGGGGTCGCACAGAGTCAGACACGACTGATATGACTTAGCAGCAGCAGCAGCAGAATCAGCCTGGTAGGCTCCATCAATTACCTGCTCTAAAGTAGGAATAATAATTATGTGCTAAGTTGCTTCAGTCATATCCAAATCTTTGCGACCCTGTGGACTATAGCTGGGCAGGCTCCTCTGTCCATGGGATTCTCCAGGCAAGAATAATGGAGTGGATTGCCTTGTCCTCCTCCGAAAGATCTTCCCGACTCAGCGATTGACCATATGTCTTTATTACTCCTGAGCTGGCGGGTGGGTTCTTTACCACTAGTGCCATAAAGAGCACCTAAAACCTACTTCACAGGGTTGTCATGAGAACTCAGCAATTAGGTAATACTTATAAAAAAGCACAAAACTGTACCTGAAATATATTAAGTGCTTAGTTAATGGTATATAGTACTTTATTTTCATTCTATGTAGTTTTTAAGGTAAAAGTGGAGCCATGCTATATATATTATTCATGCAACTTGATTTTTGCACTCAATGAAATACCTTCTTTTTTTTTCAAATAGGACATACAGACATCATTTATTCATTGCATAAATGCCTTGAAGTGCTTCTCTGTGTCTTTATAGCATTTGCATTCTACCTTCTCTTTCTTTCTGACTGCATAGTATTCTATAGTATTTACATGTAATCATTTAATCATGCTTCTAATAATATAATATGTATTTGAATGGTTTGTCATTTTTGTTAATATATATGCTTCCCTTGCAACATAATCTAACCAAAACTGAAATTGGACATGATAATAACATTATTTATTTTTCCATATACTTTAGAAAATGCATGACAGTTAAAGTCAGAGATTATCGTATTTTTCAAATTTTTTGAACTAATATTTATCAGTCTGGCTGAAGAAGTAATTTATGTATGATAACTATTTTAAATCCACTATGCGTATATATTTAATAGACATGAGTTATTTTGTCAACCCCACTTCAATAATAGTAACTAAAGAAGTAAGATTTGAGAGGAATCAGCTGTCTTGCTTCTGAACCCAGAAACAAAATTTGTTTTAGGAAATGAAAGGCGATAAAGCTCACCAAAAGACAAAACAAATTAAAGGCCAGAGAAAGTCCTGGAAATATTTTAGTTCCTGCTTCCAACTGATTTCAAGTTTTAGCTATATCCTGAAAACCGACAAGTTGTTTAAAACCTTTCTTATATTCTCTCTCAACAAATAACTCTTCTTTTTCCTAAGGAATTTCAAGTTTTGTTTCTGTAACTTAAAACCAAAGAAGTCAACTGTAGCCATATATTTAGCTATAACTTGGGATATTAAAATTAAGGCAGAAATAGGCATTTATATATTCTTAGTATCTACAAGTGGAGAAGGAAATGGCAACCCACTCCAGTATTCTTGCCTGGAGAATCCTGTGGACAGAGGAGCCTGGTGGGCTGCTGTCCATAGGGTTGCACAGAGTTGGACACAACTGAAGCGACTTGGCATGCATGCATGCATTGGAGAAGGAAATGGCAACCCACTCCAGTGTTCTTGCCTGGAGAATCCCAGGGACAGAAGAGCCTGGTGGGCTGCCGTCTATGGGGTTGCACAGAGTCAGACAAGGCTGAAGCGACTTAGCAGCAGCAGCAGTATCTACAAGAGAGCTGTTCATAAATTCATTTTAATGTTATATCAAAGGCCTTCCTAACATATCACATTATTAGAAAACATGCTAGAAGATAAATATAAATCAGTTAAGAGGCACAGGATTATACGTTCCAGGGTATAGATTCCGTCCTTACCATCCTTTGAAAACTTCTTCTCTGGTCAGGCAGATTATAGCTTTGTTATTTCCTGGAGCTTGGGGCTAGAATTGGAACTCCTAATGAGAAACCTTTTCTTCAGGAGGCTGTTTCCTCTCCCCAGGCAATTAATCACACACTCTTCAGAAGACTTTGCCTGAAAAAGTCCCTTTTTGATGTGCTGCTCTACACGTAATAGAAAGTTTTCCAACAAAACTATTGTTGATAGAAGATGCTTTCTTCCTGAATATTAGGCACTTCAGTCACGTGTATTTGATGATAACAATAATGATCTATTGCTGTTAGCCTCTGGGCACTCTCTCTAAGCCTTTCAGTTTCTGATACAAATTTCAGGTAGGCCCTCTGTTCCTCTAGGGAAGTAAACAACTTTCTAGAAAACCTTCTGAAATTTTCCTTAACTTATTGTAGAGTAATGCTTTTAAAATTTAATGTGCAGATGCACTGTTCCAGGATCACGTAAAATGCACATTCAGATTCAGAAGGTGTAGAATGAAGCTTGAAATTCGCCAAGTGACGTGGACGTTGCTGTTTTACAGGCTACACTTTGATTAGAAAGTTCCAGAAAATTTCTTATTTAGCGGTCCTCTAATGTAATATCAAACTGCCACAAACCTTTCAGTGTATCTCTCCCTTGCAGAACAGTAGCTCCCTACCACACACTTAAAAAAAAATTATGGAATGTCAAAAATCAAAACTTTTTTCTACTTTCATCTTCTGAGAATTGAACCATAAGTTAATTAATCCCTATATATGGGCGTGGTTCTCATGTCACTAAGAGCATTCTTTGTGAAGAATATACATCAGATATCCAATAGGATAGGCAAAGAAAATCTGTTTTTTTTTTTTTAATGAGTGGCTCTAAATGCATAATACATAGTTTCCAATATGCATTATCTTTTGCATTCATCTTACCTTTAATATGGAAAATGGGAAATAATTACAAAGAAACATTCCTAATTTATTTCATATTTTATTTCATATTTATTTCACATTTTATTTCACATTTATGTCACATTTTATTTCTCCCAATCTGAAATTTTGCATGTAAGCCAGTACAATTTCTTCTACCTTTTCTTCTCCCCCTATGGAAACAATTAAGTCATATTTGTAGGAGCCCACTGATTCAGTGATTATAACAATAATGGCACCATTCTTGTGGGGCAAAATATCCTTTTCCATTTTGAGGTGACATGCCCAGAAAACTTTAACTAGAACATTAGGTGTAGCACTGTTGTTAGCCATACTCTGCCAGAAATCTGCATATATAAGGAGTAATCAAAGGACATGCTTTCTGTTGATGTGTTAGCATACAATGCCTTTGCCCCAGGGAACTGGTAACAGGAGGTAGTGTGTAGCACTTCTAGGTCACTTTGAATCCAGCCCAAGTTGGTTGTGATTAACACTGCTAACAACAACAGCTGTTGTAGGACTAATATGAAATATGGAATGGTCTCAGTCTAGTTCACTCGTGACAAGTACCCACATCATGAAAATCATCACAATCATTAGCGCCCTTGTAGGCAGCCTGGGAGTCTGAATGGTTTTGAAACTGAATGCCAGACTTCCCTAGAGATGAGCCCAGTGACAATAAATCAGATTCACTGGAAGCTTATTATGAGGAAAACTATTTCACTTCTTACATGGCATCTGCTCTCTAAATAATATGATTAGATCTCTAGGGCAATTTATGTGGACCACTACACTGGCCATAAAATATCATAAACTCACGACGTATGATTAGTTCTCCCCATTTAACACATATAAACATCTATTACAGGTAAAGACTCTGGTGCTTGTGAGGAACTTAACTCTAATCCTACCACTAATAGCATTAGGTCTTAGAAAGAACAGATGAACAGGCTTGCCCTTGAAGTAGTGTAGCTTCAGCCAGAATCCTCACCTATTAATAACTTCTGTTTTTATAAATAATTGATCATGTTTTCTAGTATAGCTATGAACTGATTTAATCAAAAATAACAAATATTTTGATCATTTTCATCTGTGATA
This sequence comes from Aepyceros melampus, assembly GCA_006408695.1. NCBI lineage: Eukaryota > Metazoa > Chordata > Mammalia > Artiodactyla > Bovidae > Aepyceros > Aepyceros melampus. The sequence continues at coordinate 183,979 of SJXQ01009441.1, read as the reverse complement.
TCAATTATTCACACTTATAAACAATATATGTATAATTTATGTAATTCTATAAATATAATCACCTCATGCAATGATTTCTAAAGAATGTTTTATTAGCAATAATTATAGTTTAAAAATCTAGTGTCAGAATCACATACCTCAGTGGAAAGGAGTCTCTCTGGTACCTTAGGCATCTTAGCAGCAGTGTGCATTTTCTAATAGCAGGAAGATGGATTTACCCCCATCCTGAGTTGGGAGGTAGTTGTGTTTCTTCTATGTTCTCTAAACCTTGGGTATGGGATAGAAAGAAGGATCCATACATCTGTCTAGGCACTCCCAGCTACACACTAATCAATTAAAGGAACCAGGTTATCCTGGTAATTTAAAATCCAACAACATTTTACATTGTAATAATCATATTTACTTGAGGATAGGCAATAAAAATCTGACAGAAAAATACCAAGGGGAAAGCAACAGTAACAACAAAACTCTGCGTCCACCCCTAACTAGTAGAAACTAGATTATTTCTGAAAGTCTGTTCTCAGGTATTAAGCTTTTAAAAAAAGATGTATGTTTTGCTTCTTCTCTGCCTCTTACCTTTCTCTTCAAGGCCATTTCTTATTCTAAAATATCTCTAACATATATACAATAATAAAAAACCGTAGCCTATATTCATGTATTTGCTACCAAGATTAAACAGATATTTACATTTGTGATATTTACTTTAAATGAAAATTTAAAAATTGCAGATACATGAAAGTCCACTTATCTCTTTTCTTTTTCATCTTTGGTCACAGAGGAAGTTGATGTAAATTATTTTTGTGCATTTTCTTGAACTTTTATTCCATTTGAATGTACCAAATTTATACCATCATATTTTATATTTTGAGAATTTGAAGCAATAATATTCTGTATTTTAGAGGATTTTTTGCCCTCAACATTACATACTTGAGATTTATTGTATTAATATACATAGCTTTGTTTCATTCATTTGCATTGTCATATAAGATTCCATTGGATGGATAAACAGCATATATCACAGCTTTCTGTTAAAGTGATCCTACAGAAGAATAATTAAGTTGTTGCTCTTTTCTACTAAAGCAGGTAATGCTTCAATGAACATCACAATATATGTCTCCTCAGGCATCTGTGTAGTATTTTCTCTAGAATAGAGACTTGTAAGTGGAGCTGCTGACAATAATTTATGGGCATATTCAGAGTTACTAAGTGTTGCCAAATTACTCTCCAAAATGTTTGTACCAGTTAACACTTCCAACAGCAGCAGTTGCTGTGTGGCCTCATTCTAACCAACTCCTGGTATTGTGTTTTGTTTTGTTTTTTTTTTTAAAGAAAACATGGTTGTAAAATATCTCATTTGTTTTAATTTCTCTTTCCCTGAAATATCAGTGAGAACTCTGAGCATCATTCCATATTTCATTAGTCATTAGGAGCCTTTCCATTTTCAAGTCTTTTCAGTTTACTTGTCTTTCATTTTTATTTGCTGAAGTTTCTATATTTCGATCTCAATTATTTTGAGTAAAAGGATTTCTAACTCTCACAGGAGGAAGCTTTTCTAAAAGATGTGCCTCCAAAAAACTTTTAAGCAATTAAAATCTTCACGTATTTCCTGAAGATGAAGAGATAAGTCATAACACTCAGTGAAACTTTTTTTTAAAATTCTGTGCACAGTTTTATTTTCCTCAAAGAAAATGAAAGTGTTAGTCATTCAGCCATGTCTGACTGTTGGCAACTCCAGGGACTGTAGCCTTCCTGGCTCCTCTATCCGTGAAATTCTCCAGGCATGAACACTGGAGTGGGTTGCCATGCCCTCCCCCAGGGAATCCTCCCAACCTAGCGATCAAACCCAGGTCTCCCACATTGCAGGTGGATTCCTTACTGTCTGAGCCACCAGGCATATTCTTTGCCATCTGAGCCAACAGGGATAGAGCTCAGTTACTGTCTTTTTTCTTTCTGACCATACTCCCTATTTTTCACATTCAAGTTTCTCTTTCTTCCCACTCTGTGTTCCCAACTCAAAGCCAATTATTGATCACTGTTGTCTTCTTGACTCAAGCACATTTTCACCTTCTCTCCCTCCAGAAACATTCGACCCTTCCAATATTAATGGGTCTTTTCAATTACCTCTTCCAGTCATTAATTAACTGGAGGCTAAAGGAACGAGAGTCCTAGGAATGGATGGAGCAGCTGGGAATAGAAGAAACTATAAATACTCAGGTGAATTGTTTTCCCTGTCACGTTCTAAATAAAGATTTTCTCATCTTTATTCTGAATTGAAAGTATCCAATTTGGTTTGTCATACCCTCCACTTGGAATTGTTACTCTCATCCCTCTACTTTTATGAATTTTGCCTTATAATACTGCTAACAAGAAAATTAATAATAACCAGTGGGGTTTCAATTTTTTTTTCTAGCAAATTCTTCTATCTTTAATTTTGTGTGTGTGTGTGCTCTTTATTTTTTTTTTATTTTTTTACTTTACATTACTTTATTGGTTTTGCCATTCATTGACATGAATCCACCACAAGTGTACATGAGTTCTCAATCCTGAACCCCCCTCCCACCACTCTCCCCATATCATCTCTCTGGGCAACCCAGTGCACCAGCCCCAAGCATCCTGTATCCTGCATCGAACCCATACTGGCAATTCGTCTCTTACATGATAGTATACATGTTTCAATGCCATTCTCCCAAATCATCCCACCCTCTCCCTCTCCCATCAATTTTAACTATCACATGTATATATACTAGCCAAACACATAATATGCATTCCAATTCATATCCACTTTTATGTTCAATATTTATAATATTTTTTGATAATTATTTTAATATTTTACAAAATATAAACTTTTCATCTATCACTGTCTTATATATGTCCTAGAAAATATATTTTCATCTCTGGGAACAACATTGCTTTCCCCATGAAATTTACATTTTTCAATTTCTTTTATGCACAAATTGCTAAACTATTCTTTAAAAAATTTTTAATAATTTACCAAATTAAACTCTTATTATAACTAGGATATAGACTATTATCTGGCTTTATCTTTCTACCTAAGTTTATAAATTCAGAAAGTTGTCTGTTAGACATATTCATTCACATATTATAAATATATGGCAAAATATAGTTGCTTAATATTGTAAATACTTTCTCTATGTAATGAAATAGTATATTAGGTGTATATCATTTCTTTTCCATTATTATTTTAAATAAAAAATATGATTTCACTGAAATAACTTCCATCTGTAATGATTTTCAGGATTGTATTATTTTCATAGTTGGTAATTATTATAGGAATTTGTCCTGATTTGGGTATGGTATTTGCTGAAGTTTATTTTTGTACTACCTATTCAAAATCTGTTGCTAAGCAGACAAAAGACAAAACTAATGTTACAGAGGCATTTCTTTTTAATGTACTAAAAATAAGAATTTCTAAAAATCTCAACTGTGACAATTTCCTGCCTGCTTAATCTTTTAATGACTACAGGTCACCTGCAAGCAACAGTCAGACTCCTTAAGGTGAAGTATAATGCATTGCATCATCTGACTTCCTCCTTCCATTTTGCAGTGTCTTACTAACAGTTTATTTAATGACAGAAATAAATGGGATGAATGGCTTACACCAATGACATAATTTCTTGCCTTGCTGTCTGGTCATACTCTTTCTTCTGTCTGGAATGACATTACTTCCTCTTGTTTGGTGATATAACTTATACATATCTACAAGATTCAATTCATTCATCAATTGACAACTCCATGAAGCCTTCTCTGACCAGTGGTTTTTAAATTGAGTTAGGTTTCAAGGTTGATTTTGTTCCCACTTATGCAAAACATATTTCTTAGTCTCCTCATTATTCTGGACACATATACATATATCTGTTTTACTAATCAGATTCCAGGACCTTTAATTTTAGAGACTAAACTTAATTATTTTCATATGGTGTGTACTTAGCATAATGCCTGGTATGTATGCTCAGTGAGTGCCTTGTGCAATGAACTGAATTATTCTGTGCCTACTTATGTATGGTTGATATAAAAAGTTATCAGTTAACTTTCTGTCTTTTCTTTAAAACAAACTACACAAAATTTCAACCAAACAGAAATTTCTTGTTTTAATAATGGTCATAATTACTCAAATACAACAAAAGCATGTATATTCTTTTTAAATATTCTGTAAAAGAACTGCTTTTTACTTTTTAAATGAGCATTCTTCCATTTATTTGGAGAGGGTGCAGTTGATTTTTTTTAACATTGTTTCTAAACTAGGTATATGTACAAAACATTTACCTTAAGTAACAGAGAGACATTGCTGCTGCTGCTGCTGCTGCTGCTGCTGCTAAGTCGCTTCAGTCGTGTCCAACTCTGTGCGACCCCATAGACAGCAGCCCACCAGGCTCCCCCGTCCCTGGGATTCTCCAGGCAAGAACACTGGAGTGGGTTGCCATTTCCTTCTCCAATGCATGAAAGTGAAAAGTGAAATTGAATCCCATAGAAATTGCTAGTGTAAGTAAATTCTCTTTTCCTATATGTATTCCTGCTTCATACAATATCACAAAAATTAAATGAAATTGTCACTCTTAAGAAAGTAGCATTTTTCCATTGAAAATTTCCTTTGAAGCCCTGCTAATGTGGTCCAGGTTATTCAGTAGTGCATGAGGTAGGGTGAGTTAGCGTTTCTTCCCTGACGGAACCGCCTGGAATTCTTGCTATTTCCCATGCTGTGTCTGTGTGTATGTGCTCAGCCGCTCAATCGTGACCCCATGAACTGTAGCCTGCCAGGCTTCTCTGCCCATGGGATTTCCCAGGCAAGAGTACTGTACTAGCCTATTATCTATAGGTTTTTTGGGAGGGGAAAGCCTATCTGAACCTATTTCCTTTGATAATTCCTAAAATGGTCCCACGTTAATGCATTCTGCATCTGCTTCATTGGAAATTCACTTTTGAAACTCAGCTAGTCAAAATGCTCTGCATCTTAACCAAGGATTTAAGCTTGTATTTCTGAGAAGAAAGTAAACATTTTTCTATAGGGAAATTATGGTCTGTCATTGATCATGTAGTATTTTTGGTGGTCTCCACTGATGACATATATGTTTATAATTCTGTATGGTGAATTAACTAAAAGAAATATTTTTGATTAATTACAATTGCTGGAAAATATTAACTTAAAAATCTCAGAATTCTTAAAGGTGCTTTGGAAGTTCTCTTTTATGCAGTGTTTAAGTAAAGGAGAAGTTGCTGTTCATTTTTAGAAGGTTGCAGAATTAATCAAATGAAGGATTTTTTTTTTGCTCTTTATAGACATTAAAATGCATATGTAAGACATGACTATTTTATGTCATCTGTTATTTTTAGTGTCTACTTTATTACTTCTCTTAATATTTTGATAAGTAAAGCATTTTTCCCATACCATAAGTTTTGTGTAATGTATTAAAAATTGCTTTTTAGTATTAGCCTACTCCTAATTTAGAGAGCACCTTACAAGATAAAGCACTTTATATATTCAGTGATGGATAGTATTACCATTTTACAGTTGAGAAAACCAGCTGAGTAGTGACATAAAGGTCAGTGAAACTATATCTATTCTCAAAGGTTAGATTATTTTAATATAATTGATAATGGGTGAAGTTCAACAATTGGGTAATAACTAATAACTTTGTTATTAGTGAGTTTGAAAGAGCCAAATGTATAATGACTTGTAAATCATTTTTTATTTAAAATGAAAATATGTATTTAGTTAAAAAATGTACATGACACCCAAAAAAAAAAAAAAAAAACCTATGTAGTTGGCAACTGGCTGTTGAGCGTTTCTGGTGGCTCAGATGGTAAAGAATCTGTCTGCAATATGGGGGACCTGGGTTGGATTCCTGAGCAGGGAAGATCCCCTGGAGGAGGGCATGGCCACCCACTCCAGTATTCTTGCCTGGAGAATCCCATGGGCAGAGGAGCCTGGCTGGTTGCAGTCCATGGGGTCACAAAGAATCAGGCTGAGTGACTAAGCACAGCATAGCACAGCTGTAGAACAATCATCAATAGGAAGACACTAGAACCCACCAAAGGAAGATACCTTTCATGGAAGTACAAAGGAGAAACCACAACAGAACTATAGGAGGTGCACAATCATGATAAAATCAAATCCTATATATGCTGGGTAGGCGACCCACAAACTGGAAAACAGTAACATCAAAGAGGTTCTCACACTGTTGTACAGGTTGTAGGCCTCACACCAGGCTCCTGAGGATCTGGCCAAGGGACTGGGAATCCACAGGGAATCTGACACTGAGGCCAGCAGGATTTGATTACAAGACCTCCACAGCACTATGGTGAAGTTGCTCAGTCGTGTCCGACTCTTTGCGACCCTGTGGACTGTAACCTACTAGGCTTCTCTGTCCATGGGATTCTCCAGGCAAGAATACTGGAGTGGATTGCCATTTCCTTCCCCAGGGCCACAGCACTATAAGTAAATAAAAATACTGATACTTGATATTTACAAATGCCACTTACTCTGAGGGCATGATTTTATGTCACTAGCACTTACTGTTGCTGACAAGAATGCTGCCAGTGGGGCTCTTCTTATTTCTATGTCAGTGACCACGATGAGTTGAATTTTGCCCCCGACTCCAAAAGAGACTTGTGGAAGTTCTAACCCCAAGTACATCACAATGTGACTTTACCTGCAATCCACTCATTGCAGATGTGATAAGGTACATTAAGGGAAGATGATACTGAAGAGGGTGGACCCTTAAGCCAGTGTAACTGTGTCTTTGTTAAAAAAAAAAAAATGGCCTGGTAAAGACAGAGAGACAGGAAGAGTGTCATGTGATGAGGTAGGTGAAGACTGGAGTTTTGTAGATGCAAATCATGGAATGATAAGGATTGCCAGTCAACAATCAGCAGTAGAAAGAAGCAAGAGAGGCTTCCCTTAATGGTTTCAAAGGAAGCATGGCTCTGCAACACCTTGATTTTAGACTTCTAGCCTCCAAAACCAAAAGAAAATAAATTTCTGTTGTTTTAGGTCACCCAGTTTATGGTACTTCATTATAGCAGCCCTAGGAAGCTAATACAGTGACTCTTGTTTCTTTGTCTAGAATATTGGAACATTTATTTATCTGATTTTTGTTCTGCCATGTTACAACTTATCTAACTCGCTTTCCTTTTTATGTCTTGTACTTTATACTTTGTAATTGGGTGTTTCTATCACAAGAAAACTTCAACTTAAGAAAATTCTCTGAGATAATTTTATAACTTTATTTCACTATCTTTTTTCTTTTCTTTTTCGGAGGAATTCCTATTAGAAAGCTGTTGGAGCTTTCTAACAGGAATTAGAAATATGCCAATATTCTCAAATATGCCAAATTCTTACCAGGTCCTGCTGTTCTTTCTGCCGAGACTGCTCTTCCGTTTTTCCCAGGTCTAACTCCTGCAGAACCTCAGCTTGAAAGCCTTTTTATTATAAAATATGTCCTCTTATCATTCCCTCTTCATTCCATTGTTTTCTTTTAAAATAAATTATTAAAATATAGTTGCTTTACAATGTTGTTATTTTCTGCTGACAACAAAGTGAATCAGCTATATGTATACATATATCCTCTTGTTTTTGGATTTCCTTCCCATTTGGGTCACCAGGGAAAACTGAATAGAGTTTTCCATGCTATAGAGTAGTTTTTGTTGGTTATCTATTTTAAGCATAGTAGTATGTATAGTCGATCCCAATCTCCCAGTTCATCTTACCCACCAGAAGGCAATGGCACCCCACTCCAGTACTCTTGCCTGGAAAATCCCATGGACGGAGGAGCCTGGTGGGCTGCAGTCCATGGGGTCGTGAAGAGTCGGACACGACTGAGCGACTTCACTTTCACCTTTCACTTTCATGCATTGGAGAAGGAAATGGCAACCCACTCCAGTGTTCTTGCCTGGAGAATCCCAGGGACAGAGGAGCCTGGTGGGCTGCCGTCTATGGGGTCACACAGAGTTGGACACGACTAAAGTGACTTAGCAGCAGCAGCAGCAGCAGCAGCACCTTTCCCCACATGGTATCCATACCTTTGTTCTCTACATCTGCGGCTCTATTTCTGCTTTGCAAATAGATTCATCCACTCCATTGTTTTCTTGATAATCATATTTGTTTCAGTTCCTAAAGATTTATTTGTTTGGTGAGGATAGAAAGCAAGCGTCTCATGTTGAACACTATATTCCTTATACCTAGCGTCATGTCTGGAACACAAGTGCCCGATAAATATTTGATGAAGGAGGACTAGACACTAAAATGAGTGATTTTATATAAAATGTGTTAGTGGAATAAATTTTGTTTTAGAGAAGTGATAACGGGTTAAACACAGTAAAATCAACCATAATGCGAAGAAATAAAAACTAATTACAAAATTATGTTTCTTACTTAACTTGTGTATTTTTAATAGTCCAACTACATTAAAGCAAGCCTGTTTGTATTCACATTTTCCAAGCTGACCTTGCTTGAAATTTGAAGCATTTTTATAATAATTTATGCACCAAGAAAAGAGTACAATGCTCTAGTGATGCAAGGCCCCTGAGGGTAGAATATCAAGTAAAATATTCATGAAGCTTAAGTGCAAGAGATATCAGATTTTCTGTGGTAGTTTAACAGTATATTTCTATACAAGGAAGTTGTAAAATGAAGAATATGAGAGAAGATAAATATTTAGGATAATGCAGAAGACACATAAAGTAAATTCTTGCCTGTTGAATTTGCAGCTCTTTCCGTTCCAAGTGTGTGTGTGTGTGTGTTCATGTCCCCTTATTGAGTCACATCAGATGCTTCTTTATAATTATTTTGAAAATTAATATTAAGATCAATAAGGATTTGGCTATTCCTACATGGGTTAGCTTCTGATTTTCATTCATGTGTGGCCATTTGAAATTGAGATACATTTTCTTCATTTATTTTGTATGAAAAAGAAAAGATGGAGTATGATGTCTTAATAATTGTGTAAGTTTTTGTGAGGTAGTTCCTGTGGAAGAAAGATAGCCATTATTTCCTCAGCCTATTATCCATGGTCCATCATATGCTTTCTGTGACACTTATTTTCTAAGATGTTCAAGGAAGATATATGATGAAAAGAGTATTGGAAAATATGTAAGATGCAGTCATCTTTCAGAATTCTTCATGTTGAAAACAGTCACTAAAAGTTAAATGAGTAATAAAGTAATAAGAAACCTTGCTATGTATATTTCTCTAATGGTATATCTTTCTCCTGTTATTGATTATTTTATTCCTATTCTTCATCTAAAAGGTAAAACAGTGTTTGATTGGTTTTTGAAAAACAAATTATTAAACAGCAAGCTCAATCTTGTTTCAAAGCCTCTGCACAGGATGCTATCCCCCCTTCCAGCTTGTGACTATCTTATTCTTAGATTTTATGTCACCATACAGCATGTGAAATATTAGAGTTATGGAATTAGTAAGCTGAGAGATTATTTTAACCTATAGTATCTTTGTTTTGTGATATTCTTGAATATTTAACTTACAAAATACATTAATGGTCCAGAAATATCTTAGATTGATAATATCTAGTCTGGTTTACATTCTGTTTTAAATACTTGCACCAATATTTTTTTTCTTTCAGAGCAGTAGCTCTGATATGATCTGAAATTTAAAATGAGAACCTACCTAGAGTGCTAATTATAGATAAAATACCTTGCTCTCTGTTGGATTGAGAAGCCTTATACTTGTTTCCAGTATATTTCAGATGTGGGAGATTACAGGAAAGCATATCCTCCTCACAGCTGTTACATGAATGATGACCAGAAGAATCATGTTAATTGCCAGCACTGTCACAAATGGCATATTATAAAGCTTATTTTTATGGCCAAGATCCCATAAGACTTCATGAAAGTAAATATGACTGAAACAAATAAATCATAATTCATGGCCTAAATAAGGGCAATAATATTGCTGATATATTAGACAAAAAAATTCTCAGTTATCTTGAATTTAAAATTAGTATTATTTCAATCTGGAAAACATGATTTGCTTGACAGCAAAATATTTTTACAGCAGTGTAATGAAAATCAAAGAGAAAATTATACTGGCACCTGAATTCACATCACTATTGTCACTGCCATTATATTTTTAAGAATGTGTCATGGTCAAATGTTTACACACAGAAATGAAAGGAGTCATACTGGAAATTTTCATGAAGCTTTGATTTTTTTCAAGCCCCCTCTGCACAGTACTCTAAAGTGGTGTTCCCTCCTTTCTCTTTTGTGATTCCTCTTTTATTTCTCTCCTCTGATCTCGCTCTATTTTTATTCTTTTTATTTCTCTCCACCCTAATCACAGCCCAAAAGTGACAGATGAGTGTGGGGAAAAAAAAGTACAAAACAGAGAAATCAATTGTTCCGTTCTTGTCTCATAAACTCAATTTACTCATCAAATCCTTTTCTATAATTTAGTAATCATGAAAATTGGTTATTTTAAGATTGAAATATCTCTCCTGGCTCATTCAGAAGTTGTGATAAGTCAACATTGTGGTGTTACCTGAAACCGGAAAATAAGCAAACTTTCCTAATTGAATCTCATCTCAACAGATTTTTAGCATAATATTGATGTCAGACATGGAGAAGGCAATGGCAACCCCACTCCAATACTCTTGCCTGGAAAATCCCATGGATGGAGGAGCCTGGTAGGCTGCAGTCCATAGGGCGCCAAGAGACGGACACAACTGAACGACTTCACTTGCACACACTGGAGAAGGAAATGGCAACCCACTCCAGTGTTCTTGCCTGGAGATCCCAGGGACAGGGGAGCCTGGTGGGCTGCCATCCATGAGGTCACACAGAGTCGGACATGACTGAAGTGACTTAGCAGCAGCAGCAATGTTAGAGAGGTTTCAATAGACTAGGATAAGCCTCTAGTAAATCTGAGAATGCTACAAACCTATTTTAGACCTCTTTACTGTTTTGTTTAGGGAGCTTCTCTGGTGGCTCCAGTGGTAAAGAAACTGCCTGTGAAGCAAGAGACCCAGGTTCAGTCCCTGGATCAGGAAGATTCCCTGGAGGAGGAAATGGCAACCCACTCCAGTACACTTGCCTGGAAAACTCCATGGACAGAGGAGCCTTGATGGGCTACAGTCCATGGAGTTACAAAGAGTCAGACATGACTGAGTGACTAACACTTTCACTTTCACTGTTTTAAGAATTCAGAAATAGGCATCATCTAAGTGTCGATAAGTAACATCTCTGCAGCAAGCTCACTGAGCTGATGTCATGGGGCTGCTGGCCCTCCTACTTTCCTATCCCAGTACTTATTAGAGTTCATCTTCTCAGTTATTGTTATCCACTGGCCATCTTTTCCTCCCATCGCCACCACACTTTCTGAGCTGTCTGTGGAGTGGAACTGACCTTGAAGGCCTTCACTGGCTTCCATGCAGTAGCTTTCTGCCGTCTTTCACACCGCTTCCATCCATCTTGGTTTATAGCCTCAGACTAGCATGTGACTTTCACACTGCACTGTGAGCTAGATTTATTTATGTTGTCTCAGAGTATGTTCCAAGTTTTTTTTTAATTAGTTATTTTTAAAGTCTTCAAATATTTGAAGCATTTTTATTCATTTTTCTTGGTAGCCTGTAACAGGTTATCAACTTTAATTTTGATTTACTTTCCCTTTATTTATAAATACATATGTGTTAAGTCACTTCAGTCATGTCTGACTTTTTGCAACCCTGTGATCTATAGCCTGCCAGGCTCCTCTGTCCATTTGATTCTCCAGACAAGAATACTGGAGTGGGTTGCCATTGTCTTTCCAGGGGATCTCCCTACCCAGGGATCAAACCTCGATCTCCTGCACTGCGGGTAGATTCTTTACCATATGAGCCACCAGGGAAACCTTTTTATAAGTACATTAAAGCATAATTTTATTGTACTTGAAACATTTTTTTCATGTTGTTTTTTGTGTGGATGAAATATCGTTCTTGCCAAAAAGAAAACTATAGTAACAGGTGATATGTCATACTTAACACTTTATTTGATTTGCAGAAAAAACAAAGAAGTTTTATACCCTATATGGGACTTCCCTGGTGGCTCAGACGGTAAAAAGCATCTGCCTACAATGCAGGAGACCTGGGTTTGATCCCTGGGTTGGGAATATCCCCTGGAGAAGGAAATGGCAGCCCACTCCAGTATTGTTGCTTGGAAAATCTCATGGACAGAGGAGCCTGGCAGGCTGCAGTCCATGGTGTCGCAAAGAGTTGGACATGACTGAGCGACTTCACTTTCACCCTATATGTGGTGGTTAAAAAAAAATTATTCCTCTTGAAGTCAGTTTTCATCATAGTTCCTGGTATTTATCTTGTTGTTGTGATAATAGGGATTATAACAGGTATTTTTATTGTATGCCAGGTACTGATGCAAACAGCTTCAGCATATTTACTAATTTATTATTAATAACTCTGTATGATAGGTACTACTTACTATTCTCATTTTGCATATGAAGACACTGAGGTACAATAGATTTTGGGACTTGCCCAAAATTACCAAGTCAGTTAAAAGACCTGGATTCTGTCCCAGGGAGTATGGCTCTAGAGACAGCCATTTAAATACCACCCTTTGCTGCTTCTCTTTTTAAAAATGAAAGCTGATCTCAACTTTGGACAGTATTAAAAATTTATAATTTGAAAACATTTTCTAGTTTCTGTGTTTCTAAAATGCTGGTCAGCCAGTCTTGGGGAGCAAAAAAGTTCTTTGAGATTTAACAAGCCATGGTAATCTGAGTCCTTTTATAGTAGTGAAATGTTTAAATCCATAAACCAGAAAATTACATGCTTAGTTTGATTAAAATCTCTATGAAAGCAGGAAGACTTGTTAAGATAGCATCTTTAAAGATTAGTATTTTGGTTTGTTGTTATGTATGTAATTTTCTAATCATATACCATATTGCTTTTCTTATTTAAGCAAAACTATTGTAAAAGTTATTCGATATAATACGGCATTAAAATACACTGAGAAGAAAATAATTACCAATTTTACAGACATATAATTAAGAATACTATTTGCTTAAATCTATTCTATACCCTAAATGTTAAATAAGATAGATAATAACATGTGCGTGTGTTTGAACCAGGGCTGAAAGTGAAACATATATCTGTAAAGATGTGCCACTTAAATTTGGATTCAAATTTGTAAGCCATGATTACATATTAGAAGAGCAATGAAATGCAAATAAAATGAATAATTTATAGTTAGTGTCAACAAAGTTAATGAAAATGTCTGAAGCAAAGTGTTTAAATCATTCCCAATGCTGCTGGACTCACAGCCTTTACCTGTACTTTGGAAAATGGATAAACACCATCTCCTAGAAAAGTCTTTGTACCTCTGGGGTTTCTGAGACATTGTCTCTCATGGATTGCTCCCACCTAGGCAATGGGGCAGTCCTCATTTTATGGAGCTTCTGCTCACAATCTTTGGCGCATTTACCAGTCTGAATATAGAAGACCAACTACATATATAGTGGGAAAATAATTCAAGAAGCTATGAAAAGTTGCTTGTTTTTACAAAGCAGTAAATATAATTTTTTGGTACATTCACAGAAACATTGTAAAGAATCAACTGTACATGTAAAACTTCACAGAATGAACAATAATGGACAGTCATCACACTTAGGAAGAGGCCTGTCTTCTTGACTGAGTGAATAAATTGTTTGTTTGTTTGCTTATTATTAGCTTGGACACTCTGCTCTGTCACTGCTGAAACTATCTCTAAAGGCAAATTCCATTCACACTTTTACTTGAGAGATGCAGTCACTGTGAAGAATGTTATCATAACTCAATGAGAATATTAAAGCTTCTTTCATACATAAGTAATTTCCACACATGCATTTCATTATCATGTGAAAATTATAGGAAGACATCACAATTTATACATATATATGTGCACATATATCATAATTTTCACATGAAAATGAAATCTCTCCAACACAGTACCTTTGAAAGGCTAATACATTATTATACTTTGATATTTGCCCCATTACTTGTAGTTTTCTATATACAGGCTCTCTAAGCTGATTTTTGACTGAATAATCTTAAGAAGAAATAGAAAGCTGCATTTTCTTTTTCTTTTTCTGTCAGGGCTAATGCTTGGATGAAATAAACAGCAACCCATTTTGCTGTATTTCTTAGTATTTAATATATTTCTTTTTTCCTTTCTATTCATGTAAATTATATGGATAATATTTTCAAGTAAAGACAGCATGGTGAAAAAATATATGCTAGAACTTAGCTTCTATCCTCACAGAATTTGGCAGTTTTGAACATACTAGTAAAATAGAATGCTGAAGATTGAAGGGTTGTAAAAGATCCTCTAATCATACTTTTTCATTTTACATAGAAGAAATTGAGACTCATAGACAGCATATGTCTTTGCTAAGGGTCACTGAATGTGAAATCACAAATTAGAAATAGCACCAACTCCCCATGCTTCAGAACACTTACTTCAACTGCAGTACTTTGCTTTAAACATAAAACAAACAAAAGTCTAATGCAATAACAATAAAAATGTCTCATCTGTGGCTTGAGCACAGATAAGTAGATTAATGCTATACCTTAACTGTAATGTAATAAATAAATGTAAGAAAATAACTTCAGGAGATAGTGAGGGACAGGGAAGCCTGGTGTGCTGCATTCCATGGGGTCGCAAAGAGTCAGACAGGACTGAGCATATAAACAACAAGAAAATAATATGAGTAGGAAAAGGGATGGGCTTCCCTGGTGGCTCAAATGGTAAAGAATCCACCTGCAGCGCAGAAGACATAGGTTTGATTCCTGGGTTGGGAAGAGCCACTGGAAGAGGGCATGGCAACCCATCCCCAGGATTCTTGCCTGGAGATCCCCGTGGACAGAGGAGCCTGGGGGGCTACAGTTCATTGGGTCACAAAGAGTCAGACATGACTGAGTGACTAAGTACAGCACAGGAGGAAAGGATATTAAAAATCATTGTTGATTCCTTTTTTTTTCTTTTTTATAAAAATGAGTAAAAGGGTGATCTCCATAATCTGATGTTGTTGATTTGAGGAAGACCAGGAATTAATGGAATGTTATACATACATAGAGCTCAGAACATTTTATATCTTGTTCAGAGTAAAATAGATTTATTTCATTATAGAAAAACCCTAAAGAGTGGCAAATATAGAATACCAAGACATCAGTAGAAATTTTAAGATTTGCAGGAGAAGTCTGTCATTGTTCTGTAAAAACACCCAATAACCTACACAATAAAGGACAGCTTCTTAGCACTGTCTCTGCAGCATCCTTCATTGTTCCCACCACCACTGTCCACCTGCTTTTCTCCTCTTTCACCTCTAGTCAACCTAGGCTTTAGCAACTCTGAAGAGCTGTCAGTTCTTAGAAGCTACCATTACACACGATGTTTCTTCCAGTGGCATTTCTCAGCAATGTCCTTCCAGGACATTATCATGTTATTATCAGGGAAGATATTTGGGCATCCCTGATGGCTCAGACAATAAAAATCTGCCTGCAATGCAAGAGACCTGAGTCCGATCCCTGGGTTGGGAAGATCGCTGAGTTGGGAAGATTCCTCAGGGAAGATACAGAAAATAATATTAAGAACTGGTAACATCAGACAGCACAAAGTCAGTAAACTGCAGTCAGGGTGCGAGAAGCAGATTTGGATTAAATCTCCATGGATCATTTTGCAGAGTAATCAGCAAAGAGTTTGAGTGCTAGATAATATAATGCAGGGAGGGATTGAAAAATAGATAAATAAATATTGTTTGAGTATCTACTAGGTAACTTGTACATACTAGCTACATTCACATAATATATAATATATATTTTAATGTTCATAATATCTCTGTAATTTTAGGGTTAATACACCTTTTTTTGAAGACCGGAAGCTAAGTATAAAGTCTCATATGTAATAACCAGCAGAACCAGGAATCAAATTCCAGTCCTTACTGAAATAATTGTAACCATAATAATTTATTTATTAATGTTTTCCACCTTTTTAAAATGTAAGTTATGTTCATATATAGCCTCTCTTCACCCCTCAGAAATCTTAAATTTTTTCTGATGTCTCAGTATTGTATATTTGCCACTCTTTATTTCCAAAAATCTTCCTCACTGATACAAGTATTTAGTTGGAACAGAGTTTTTTATGGAGTTCAACTCTCCACCCCATAGAGTCTCCCAGAGTGATAGCACACAGACTCTTGTCCCCAAATCCTGGCAACTGAACCACAGCTTTGCTGGTTCTATGATTGAAACTTGTCATTAAACAAAGTAAATTAGCCTTTTGAGACTGTTTGTGGCTATTGACATTCATGAGAAACTGATACAATGCAATTCTGAATTATTCATTGACAATTAGAAATACAGCTATCCGGCTGACTGGAAATTTGATGTCCACTATTAACTGTATTTTATTTTTGTAGGCAAATCTACAAAATATAGTCAGAAATATGTTTCGTGAAAATGGAGTAAAGTTAATGATAATAGGGAGAGCAGCTATGATGCTCCGGGCATTGTGCTAAGTTCTTTATTTAGATTATTTCATTTTATTTTACAATCAGTCAGTTCAATCAGTTCAGTTACTCAGCCATGTCTGACTCTTTGTGACCCCACGGGACTGAAGCCCACCAGGTTTCTCTGTCTATCACTAACTCCCAGAGCTTGCTCAAACTCATGTACATCGAGTCAGTGATGCCATCCAGACATCTCATCCTCTGTCATCCCCTTCTCCTCCTGCCTTCAATCTTTCTCAGCATCAGGGTCTTTTCCAGTGAGTCAGTTCTTCGCATCATGTGGCCAAAGTATTGGAGTTTGAGCTTCAGCATCAGTCCTTCCAGTGAGTAGTCAGGACTGAATTCCTTTAAGATTGACTGGTTTGATCTCCTTACAGTCCAAGGAACTCTTTTTTTTAAATATAAATTTATTTATTTTAATTGGAAGTTAATTACTTTATAATATTGTATTGGTTTTGCCATACATCAACATGAATCCGCCACAGATATACACGTGTTGCCCATCCTGAACCCCCACCCTCCTCCCTCCCCATACCATTCCTCTGGGTCGTCCCAGTGCACCAGCCCCAAGCATCTGGTATCCTGCATTGAACCTGGACTGGCGATTTGTTTCATATATGATATTATACATGTTTCAATGCCATTCTCCCAAATCATCCCACCCTCACCCTCTCCCACAGAGTCCAAAAGACTGTTCTATATATCTGTGTCTCTTTTGCTGTCTCGCATACAAGGTTATCGTTACTATCTTTCGAAATTCCATATATGTGTGTTAGTATACTGTATTGGTGTTTTTCTTTCTGGCTTACTTCACTCTGTATAATAGGCTCCAATTTTATCCACCTCATTAGATCTGATTCAAGGAACTCTTAAGAGTCTTCTCCAACACCACAGTTCAAAAGCATTGATTCTTCAGTGCTCAGCTTTCTTTATGTTCTAACTCTCAGATCCATTCATGACTACTGGAAAAACCATAGCTTTGACTATTATCTTATAATGATATTGTGTAAATATCTATTTTGTAGATGAGGAATGAGAGACTGAGAGTTTAAGAAACTTCTCCAAGTTAACAAGCTGGTAAGGATCAGAGCCACAATTTAAACATAAACCTAACTTTAGAGCAAAGATCTTAATCACAGCCCAATGTTGTCTCCCAAGTATGACAAAAGACACTTGAGAACAGGGAGAGTATTAGAAACATTAACAGCTTCCAATGGAGGAGTGTTTATTTTGTGTCCCACACTTTAAACTCTTACTCTGTTGTTGCTCAATTGCTAAGTCGTGTCTGACTCTTTATGACCCCATAGACTGCAGCACACCAGGCTCCTCTGACCTTCAGTATCTCCCAGAGTTTGCGCAAATTTATGTTCATTGGATGAGTAATGCTATCTAACCATCTCATCCTCTGCCTCCTCCTTCTTTTACACTTAGTCTTTCCCACCATCAGGGTCTTTTCCAATGATTTCGCTCTTTCATCAGGTGGGCAAAGTATTGCAGCTTCTGCTTTANTGAAGTCAGAGGGAGAAAAATAAATATCATATGATACCACTTATATGCAATGCAGAAACTCTGTCTCTTATACACATCTCTTTACCAGCTGAGCCACCAGAGAAGCCCTTTAGAGGTTTAAGCAGGTTTAAAAAGCCTCTTGATGAAAGTGAAAGTGGAGAGTGAAAAAGTTGGCTTAAAGCTCAACATTCAGAAAATGAAGATCATGGCATCTGGTCCCATCACTTCATGGGAAATAGATGGGGAAACAGTGGAAACAGTGTCAGACTTTATTTTTGGGGGCTCCCAAATCACTGCAGATGGTGATTGCAGCCATGAAATTAAAATTACTCCTTGGAAGAAAAGTTATGACCAACCTAGATAGCATATTGAAAAGCAGAGACATTACTTTGCCAACAAAGGTCCGTCTAGTCAAGGCTATGGTTTTTCCAGTGGTCATGTATGGATGTGAGAGTTGGACTGTGAAGAAAACTGAGCGCCAAAGAATTGATGCTTTTGAACTGTGATGTTGGAGAAGACTCTTGAAGAGTCCCTTGGATTGCAAGGAGATCCAACCAGTCCATCCTAAAGGAGACCAGTCCTGAGTGTTTATTGGAAGGACTGATGCTGAGGCTGAAACTCCAATACTTTGGCCCCTTATGCAAAGTGTTGACTCATTGGAAAATACTCCTGATGCTGGGAGGGATTGGGGGCAGGAGGAGAAGGGGACGACCGAGGATGAGATGGCTGGATGGCATCACTGACTCGATGGATGTGAGTCTGAGTGAACTCCGGGAGTTGGTGATGGACAGGGAGGCCTGGCATGCTGCAATTCGTGGGGTCGCAAAGAGTCAAACACGACTGAGCGACTGAACTGAACTCATGTCAGTATGATCGTCTCTACTTCCCTCCTTGTTGCTGGACATGGCATGATGTCACCCTTAGTATGATGAGTAATAATGTGCCGCGTGCATGTACCCCATCTTGTTTACCCATTCATCGGTCCATATCCACTTAAGTTGCTTCCGTGTCTTGGCTGTTGTACATGGTGCTGCCATGAACATCGCATGGTTCATGTGAATGGTTTTCTCTGAATCTGTGCCCAGGAATGGGATTGCCAGGTCCTGTGGTACTTCTCTCCTTAGTTTATAATGAACCTTTCTTCTTTTCTCCTTCATGGATTTACTGACTTTCATTCCCACCAACAGGAAGGAGGGTTCTTTTTCTTCCATACCCTCTCCAGCATTTATTGTTGTAGAGTTTTTTGATGCTGATCATTCTGACCCTTGTGAGGTGATACCACATTGCACCTCTGATCCACAGTTCTATAATACTTCTGGTTGCTGTGCTTCATGGACACCTCTTTGTCTTCTTTGGGAAAATGTCCACTTAGACCTTGTGCCCCTATTTCACTGGGTTTTTTCATTGATGTTGAGGTGCATAAACTGGTTGTACATCTTGTAGGTAAATTCCTTGTGAGTGTCTTTGTTTGCAAATATTATTTCCATTATGAGGTTTGTCTGTTGTGTTTCTGGTTTCCTCTGTTATGCCAATACTTTTAAGGAGAATTAGGTCCCATTTATTTATTTTGGTTTTACTTTTCATGATTCTAAGAGGTGGGTCAAAAAAGGACTTGTTGCATTTTTTGTCAAAATGTGTTCTCTTTTCCTCAGGAGGTCACTGCATCCATCCTTTTCTTTAGATCTTGAATCTATTTGGAGTTTGCTTTTGTGTATGCATCAGGGAGTATTGTAGTTGCATTCTCATTATCAATTCTTATAAAACCTGCACACCATTCTCCACAGTCGCTTTTACTAATTTACCTTTTCATGAAAAGTGTAGGATGAGTCCCTTTCCCCTACGCTTTCTCTAGCATTTATTGTTTGTCGACTTTTGGACAATGATGATTGTGAACCATGTGAAGAAATACCTCATTATAATTTTGATTTGCATTTTGGAATTACTCCAGATGTATGCTCAGGCATGGGATTGCTGGGTCCTAAAGTACTTCTACGTTATTTTTGAAATGAACCTTCATACGTTATCCCTACTGTATGTACCTAGGTACATTGTGATCAACAGTGCAGGAGGGTTCTCTTGTTTCCACATTTTTCCTAGCATTTATTCTTTTATAAAAAATAATTTTACTCATTTCTCTTTGGTTGCACTGGGTCTTGGTTGCTGAGCGCAGGCTTTCTCTGTCTGCAGCAAGCAGGGGATACTCTCTATAGTTTCACTGGGGAGGTTTCTCATTGCAGAACGTGGGCTCTAGAGCTCCAGGCTTCAGTAGTTGCATCGCAAGGAGTCAGTAGTTGTGGTTCAAGGGCTCGAGGGCACAGGCTCAACAGTTGTGGCACACGGGCTTAGTTGCCCCATGTATGTGGAACCTTCCCAGACCAGGGATCCAATTTGTGTCCCCAGCATCGGCAGGCTCATTCACTGGACCACCAGTGAAGTCCCAGCATTTATTCCTTAAGATGGTGTGAGATGGCCATTCTGACCAATGTGAGTGCTTAGCTCATTGGACTTTGATTTGCATTTTTCTAATAATTAGTGATGCTGAGCACATTTTCATGTGCCCAAGTGCAATCTGTAGGCCTTCCTTGGATAAATATCCTTTTTGATCTTTGGTCCATTTCTTTCTTGGATTGTACTTATTTTTGATATTGAGTTGCTTGAGCTGTTACTGTGTTTTAGAGGAAATCCCTTGTGGGTATCTTTCTTTGCAAATATTTCTTCTGATTTTGAGGGTTGTCCTTCTCTCTCCTTTAGTGTTTTTTTTGGTACACAAATGCTTTTATGGTTAATTTGGTCCCATTTTCTGATTTGTGATTTATTTTCCACTATTTTAAGAGGTGGAGCCACAAAGAGTTTGCTGCATGTATGTCAAATCATATTTTGTTTATATTTTTTCCTGAATAATTTCATAGTATCCATCTTTGCATTTAGGTATTTATACTGTTGGGGGTTTATTTTGTGTAGAGTGTTAAGGAGTTTTCTAATTTCATTCCCCTTCTCATGGTTGAAGAAGCCCTCACAGAGCCTTCATGATGGCTGTTACGAATCTACATCTCAAGCCTGGGTGGAAGAGGGTTCCCTTTGTCTCCACACCCTCTCCAGCACTTATCATTTGTGTAGATTTTGGCAATAGTTATTCTGACCAGTGTGATGTGATATCCGGGTGTAGTTTATATTTGCTTTTCTTTAATGTTTAGCGATGTTGACATTGTTTCATAAGAATTTTTTTTAAGGGTGTGAGTTAAACTTACATCTTAAAATAGGCTTTTTTAAGGCCTGCCTTGTTTTGGATTCTTTTTCAGTGATAACCCCTAGGACATTTCCTGAGGGCAACTGTTTTTTACTACCCACCTGGATCATTGGGAATATTAAGTGCCCAGCAGCACAACTCTTTTGGAGAAGGCAATGACACCCCACTCCAGTACTCTTGCCTGGAAAATCCCATTGACAGAGGAGCCTGGTGGGCTGCAGTTCATGGGGTCGCGAAGAGTCGGACACGACTGAGCGACTTCACTTTCACTTTTCACTTTCATGCATTGGAGAAGGAAATGGCAACCCACTCCAGTGCTCTTGCCTGGAGAATCCCAGGGACGGGGGAGCCTGGTGGGCTGCCGCCTGTGAGGTTGCACAGAGTCGGACACGACTGAAGTGACGCAGCAGCAACACCACCAGCCCCATCCCCCACCCCCCACTCCCCACCACCACCCTACCCCTACCACCCTCACCCTTCCTTCATGGGCTTCCCTTGTGGCTCAGTTGGTAAAGAATCGGCCTGCTATGCAGGAGACCCAGGTTCGATTCCTGGGTCGGGAAGATCCCCTGGAAGGGATAGGCCACCCACTACAATATTCTTGGGCTTCCCTTGTGGCTCAGCTGGTAAAGAATTTGCCTGCAGTGCAGGACACCTGGGCTCGATGCCTGGGTTGGGAAGATCCCTTGGAGAAGGGAAAGGCAATCCACTCCAGTATTCGGGCCTGGAGAATTCCATGGACTGTAGAGTCTGTGGTATCCCAGAGACGACTGAGCGACTTTCACTTTCACAGCTCTTCATACCTCTTCATAGTGTTGTTACCGAAAATGGCCACATGGCGGCAGCACTTCATGCCGCACTCTTCCCCCCCAACTCCGTGTAATTTCTTTGTTACTTCCTATTGGAATAGAATGGATTTCTGATATTGTGTATGTTTCAGGTGTATAGAAACTCGATTTAGTTATACATAGACATTTATTCAGTCTATCCTGCATATAGGTGATTACAGTGTGCTCAATAAAGTTCTCTATGCTGTTCAGTAGGTACTTTTTATCAACTCTTTGATGTATATTATGGGGAAAGAGTGGAAACAGTGTCAGACTTTATTTTTCTGGGCTCCAAAATCACTGCAGATGGTGAATGCAGCCATGAAATTAAAAGATGCTTACTCCTTTGAAGAAAAGTTATGACCAACCTAGATAGTATATTCAAAAGCAGAGACATTACTTTGCCGACTAAGGTCCATCTAGTCAAGGCTATGGTTTTTCCTGTGGTCATGTATGGATGTGAGAGTTGGACTGTGAAGAAGGCTGAGCGCTGAAGAATTGATGCTGTTGAACTGTGGTGTTGAGAAGACTCTTGAGAGTCCCTTGGACTGCAAGGACATCCAACCAGTCCATTCTGAGGGAGATCAACCCTAGGATTTCTTTGGAAGGAATGATGCTGAAGCTGAAACTCGAGTACTTTGGCCACCTCATGCGAAGAGTTGACTCATTGGAAAAGACCCTGATGCTGGGAGGGATTGGGGGCAGGAGGAGAAGGGGACGACCGAGGATGGGATGGCTGGATGGCATCACAGACTCAATGAACGTGAATCTGAGTGAACTCTGGGAGTTGGTGATGGACAGGGAGGCCTGGCGTGCTGCGATTCATGGGGTCGAAAAGAGTCAGACACGACTGAGCGACTGAACTGAATGTGTATATGTTAATTCAAGTCTCTTAATTTATCCTGAATGTACCTGGGGGTTGGGGGCTCTCCAGATGTCCCCAACCAGGTCCTTTTAGAAGGTCCTTTTTGGAGGCACACTGCCTGCTACGTGCTCCCAGCTCTCTCAGCCCCAGGACGCTCCAGCCTTGGGAACAAACCAGTCAGGCTCCAGGGATGTGACACCAGCCCAGCTCAGTATGTCCTGAGGAGAACGGAGTCAGAATATCTTTTTTGTTCTTTCTGTTTTCATCCCATCATTTGAACTGAGTATACAGTGAATTACAGTCTTGTGGGTGGTTTGTTTTTTCCATTTCCTTCTACTACAGCTTGTTTCACTTCCACATAGATGTAGATACGATTTGTCGGGATGTTTTCTTTGTAGGTTATTGCAGAGCAGGGAGTGAGTTTCCTTGTGGTGCACAGGGGGTCCTGGTCACTTTGTCAACAGCAGTGTGCGTATCTTAGTCTGAGGTGGCTCGTTTCTCCATGCCCCACATCTTTATATCTGGTGACGGAAGTTTCCTTTCTAAGTCTGCAAGGCTGTGTCTCAGGCAATAAGCTCATTTGTATCCATCTTTAGTTTATACCTGGAAGTGATATCATAGGATACATGCCTGTCCTTGGCTCCCTCACTTCACTTGGGATGATCATCTCTACTTTCTTTCTGAAGCTGGACTCGGCATTATTTCTTTCCTATTCATGGTTGGAAATACTGCATTGTGTACATGTGCCCCATCCTCTGTTTCCATTCATAATTAGCTTGCTTCCCTGTGTTAGTTATTGTACCTAGTGGGGTGAAAATCATAGGGTTACCCATCTCTATTAAATTTTTCATTGTCATAACCTGGGTGCCTGGACCCCAACCCAGTTCAGACATCAGACACAAACCTACTCAGGCTCCAGGAATGGGAGAGCAGCCCATATCAGGGAGGCTGGAGGGAATAAAATAGCCATTACTTTTCTTTCCCTTTTTTTTCTTTAATCTCATGCCAATGCTCTTTTGAAGTATAGCCAACTTGCAGTTTTGTTCTTCTCCATGTCCAGCAAACTGATTAAGTTATGAAATATACTTAAGGCATACTTGTAGTCTTTTTTACTCTTTTGACATAGTATATTGAACAAGCTTGAGTAAAGTTCTCTGTGCTGAACATCAGGTCCTTGTGGAATATCTATTACAGTGACAGATTTCTATGTATATTAGAGAAAAATATTTCTGTGACTGTGCATTTAGGAAGTTAGGAGATAATCCTTGTGGATTATCTAAATCAGATATACATACATTTGTGTTTGAATCTCAGTCTCTTTTGTGCTGTAAATTACTTCCCCTGTATCTCTTTCTTTTATTTTGCCTAGAAAGGATATCACCAGAGAAGGCAATGGCACCCCACTCCAATACTCTTGCCTGGAAAATCCATGGACAGAAGAGCCTGGTGGGGTGTAGTCCATGGGGTCACTGAGAGTTGGACACGACTCAGTGACTTCACTTTCACTTTTCACTTTCATGCATTGGAGGAGGAAATGGCAAGCCACTCCAGTGTTCTTGCCTGGAGAATGCCAGGGATGGTGGAGCCTGGTGGGCTGCCGTCTATGGGATCACACAGAGTCGGACACGACTGAAGCGATGCAGCAGCAGCAAGAAGGAGGAGAGTGAAAAAGTTGGCTTAAAGCTCAACATTCAGAAAACTAGATCATGGCATCTGGTCCCATCACTTCATGGGAAATAGATGGGAAAACAGTGGAAACAGTGTCACACTTTATTTTTTCGAGCTCCAAAATCACTGTACATGGTGACTGCAGCCATGAAGTTAAAAGACGCTTACTCTTTGGAATGAAAGTTATGACCAACCTGGATAGCATAATAAAAGCAGAGACACCACTTTGCCAACAAAGGTCCGTCTAGTCAAGGCTATGGATTTTCCAGTAGTCATGTATGGATGTGAGAGTTGGACTATAAAGAAAGCTGAGCCCAGAAGAATTGATGCTTTTGAACTGTGGTATTGGAGAAGACTCTTGGGAGTCCCTTGGACTGCAAGGAGATCCAACCAGTCCATCCTAAAGGAGATCAGTCCTGGGTAGTCACTGGAAGGACTGATGTTGAGGCTGAAGCTCCAATAGTTTGGCCACTTCATGCAAAGAGTTGACTCACTGGAAAGGACTCTGATGCTGGGAAGGACTGGGGGCAGGAGGACTCTGATGCTGGGAAAGATTGGGGGCAGGAGGAGAAGGGGCTGACGGAGGATGAGATGGCTGGATGGCATCACTGACTCGACGTACATGGGTTTGGGTAGACTCCGGAGTTAGTGATGGATAGGGAGGCCTGGCGTGCTGCAGTTCATGGGGTCTCAAGGATTTGGACACGACTGAGCGACTGAACTGAGCTGAATAATGAGTGATGTTGAATATATTTTCATGAGTTTATTAGCCATCTGTATGTATTCTTTGGAGAAATGTTTGTTAAGGTTTTCTGCCCACTTTTTGATTGGGTTTGCTTTTCTGGTATTGAGTTTCATGAGCTGCTTGTATATTTTGAAGATTAGTTCTTTCTCAGTTGTTTCACTTGCTATTATTTTATCTCATTTTAAGGACTGTCTTTTCTCCTTGCTTATAGTTTATTTCATTGTGCAAAATATAAGTTTAATAAGGTTCCATTTGTTTATTATTGTTGTATTTCCATTACTCTAGGTGTGTCATAGAAGATCTTGCTGTGGTCATGTTAAAGAGTTTTCTGCCTATGTTTCCCTCTAAGACTTTTATACTTTCTGGTCTTACATTTAGGACTTTAATCCATTTGGAGTTTATTTTAGTGTATGGTGTTAAGAAGTCTCTTAATTACATTATTTCACATAAAACAGCCCAGTTTTCCCAGCACTACTATTGAAGAGAATGTCTTTTCTCCATTGTATATTTTTGCTTCCTTTTTCAAAGATAAGGTGCCCATAAGTGAGTGGATTTATCTCTGAGACTTTTATTTTGTTCTATTGGTCTATATTTCTGTTTTTGTGTTAGTATCATACTGTCTTAATTACTGTAGCTTTATTTTTCCAGTGGTCATGTATGGATGTGAGAGTTGGACTGTGAAGAAGGCTGAGCGCTGAAGAATTGATGCTGTTGAACTGTGGTGTTGGAGAAGACTATTGAGAGTCCCTTGGACTGCAAGGAGATCCAACCAGTCCATTCTGAAGGAGATCAACCCTGGGATTTCTTTGGAAGGAATGATGCTAAAGCTGAAACTCCAGGACTTTGGCCACCTCATAGGAAGAGTTGTCTCATTGGAAAAGACCCTGATGCTTGGAGGGATTGGGGTAGGAGGAGAAGGGGACGACAGAGGATGAGATGGCTGGATGGCATCATGGACTCAATGGACGTGAGTCTGAATGAACTCCAGGAGTTGGTGATGGACAAGGAGGCCTGGCGTGCTGCGGTTCATGGGGTCGGAAAGAGTCGGACACGACTGAGCAACTGAACTGACTGACTGAAGAAGGGAAGGTTGATTCTTCCAGCTCCATTCTTCTTTCTCAAGAGTACTTTGCTTATTTGATATTTTAATATTTCCATACAAATTATGAAACTATTCTAGTTTTGTTAAAATATGTCATTGATAGTTTGATAGGGATTTCATTGAATCTATCATTTTTACTATATTGATTCTTCCAATACAAGAACATGGTATATCGCTCAAAAAAAAAAAAAAGAAAGGATATCACCTGCTATTTTCTTCGCTGCTGCTGACTCACTTAGCATATGATCCTTGAAGGTCCATCCTTGTGGGAAAAGTTGGCATAATTTTATAATTTCAGTGGTTTTTTTATGTCTGAGTAATAGTCCATTGTATATATGTACCACATTTCTTTAAGATGTAACCTGTAGATGGACTTCTTCTTGGGTCTGTATCTTGAGTATTGGAAGTAGCAAGGCAGTGAATGTTGGGGTACATATGTGTGTCATTTTGAATGACGTTTTTTCATAATATAGGCCAGGTGCTGGTGTTAAAATCTTAGATTTAACTCTCTTGAAATTTTTTGTTCTGGCCTGTGGAGGCTCTCCCTTCAAGGGGCTGTTTCCAATGTCTATTCCCACAGAAGCCTGTAGGGGTAATCCATCATCTCCCGGCTCCCCCCCCCCCCACACTAATTAACTGTTTGCAGACCTGATAGTGATTCTGTTAGATGGGGTATGATTTCTTCTTGTCATTTTGATTGGCATTTCTCCTGTAATAATTAGGGATGCTGAGCAACTGGTCCTGTGGCCGTTTGCATTTTTTTTTCCCCTTAAAGGGTGTGAGGAAAATTTACCTGTTGCGTTGGCTTCTTGAAAGTTGGCTATTTCTGGAATTTATTTCTGCAAAACTTGCTGCAGGACCTTTCCTGAGGGCAGTTGTTGTTAACAGCCCTCCAGGTTTTGTGAATTGAAGTGGAGATGCCAGTCAGCACCAGTGGTCAATTTGCAGTTACAAGAAATGACCACAAAGCGGCAGCACTTCTTCATACACAATTCGGGTAGAAACGAGAGTTTTAGGAATAGTTGGCTTCCAGGGCTGTGAATTAGAGTGGAATGAGAAGGCAATGGCACCCCACTCCAGTACGCTTGGCTGGAAAATCCCATGGACGGAGGAGCCTGCTAGGCTGCAGTCCATGGGGTCGCGAAGAGTCGGACACGACTGAGCGACTTCGCTTTCACTTTTCACTTTCATGCATTGGAGAAGGAAATGGCAACCCACTCCAGTGTTCTTGCCTGGAGAATCCCAGGGACGGGGAGCCTGGGGGGCTGCCGCCTGTGGGGTTGCACAGAGTCGGACGCGACTGAAGCGACTTAGCAGCAGCAGCAGCAGCAGTGCCTGAGCAAACACCCAAGGGCTTAAATGTTACTACTTCTTCCCCCTAAAGCTTTACTTCTTCCCTCCAGACTCATGTCTACCTGGGCACCGCTCCCTGCCGAGGTGCCTAGGAGGCTGCACCCTCAGGAACGAGGCTTCAGCTGGGGTCCCAGCTCCAGGGCCCTGGATACTTGGTGACTTTACCCTGGCCCTCGAGGCCAGAGGGTCAGGCCACCATCGTTGGGGTGCACTAGGGATTCTGGTCCCAGCCAGAGAAAACCAGACAGTACAGGTTTAAGAGAGGCCTCAGTGCAGGGCATCCTGCCTGACTGTGTCAGCCCCACCCTAGTCCAGCTCTGGGACTCAAGCCTACTCATGTTCCAGGGGTCAGATAGCATCCCAGGTCAGGGAGGTTGGAGGGACTAAACTAGGCATTACTTTTCTTTCCTTTAATCTCAAGCCAGTGGTATTTTGAAGTATAGTTGATTTGCAGTTTTGTGCTTGCCTGTTGTGTACAATGGACTAGTTATATACATGTAGCATGTTTGTACTTAACTTTTTTTTTTTTTGCCATAGAGGTTATTGAACAAGGTGGAGTAAATTTCTCAGTGATCAAATCTTTGTGGAGTATTTATTAGAGATACAGATTTATTTTGTATATATGCAAGAAACAAAGGAGATGGTCCTTTTGGATTATCTATTACAGCTACAGATTTCTATGTATATGTTAGAGATAAGTATTTTTTTATATATGTGCTTGGAGGGAAAGAAGAAAGAAAAAGGAGGAAGACAGGAGATAATCCTTGTGAATTACCTAGTAAAGACTTCTGTGGGTATGTTAGAGATAGATTTCAGTGCACATGTGGAAGGAAGGAAGGAGAGAGAACTCTTGTGGATTACAGATACTGATTTTTGCGTACACATTAGTACTTAACCTCCTAATTCATACCTGGCCCTTCCCTCTTTATTTTCCCCAAAAGCTTTGTGTTTGAATCTTAGGGTCTCCTGTTGTGTGGTTAATTGCTTCCCTTGTGTGTGTTATTTTTGTGGAGAAGGGACATCATCTGCTATGTTTTTCCTATGTTGCTGACTACACTAAATACATGATCCTCTAACATCCAACTTTATTTGGATAAGTGGCATAATTTCATAATTTCATGACGGTTTTTCATGTCTGAGTAAGAGCCTAAGGTATATATGTACCACATTTCTTCAAGATTTAATCTGTCAATGGAACGTTTCTTTGGTCTGTCTTGGCTGTTGGAAGTAGCCCTGCAGTGAACGCTGGGTGCATGTGTCATTTGAATGATGGGTTTTTTTGTAATATAGGCTCAAGTGTGGGTATTGAAACCCTAGACTTAGTGCTTTTGAAATTTTTCATTGTTGCCTGTGGAGGCTGTCTTTTCTAGGGCTGTTGCCATTTCCACTGGACACAGTTCCAGGGTTCCAAAGGAACCTGTTCCATCATCTCCCGGCTCTCTCCCCCATTTACGGTTTGCATACAGTCAGGGTGGCCATTCTGTCAGATGGTAATTGATCACTTGTTGTCATTTATGATTGGGATTCCTATGGTAATCATAGATTAAGCATCTTGTCCTGGGCGATTTGAGTCTTTTATTTTACATTTTTTTCCCTTAAAGGATGTGAGGCACATTTTATCTGTTCTTGACAGTCAATTGTGTTTGGAATTTATTTCTACAATACTGGCCGCAGGGCTTTTCCTAAGGGCATCTGTCATTGAGAGCCCCACAGGTCTTGTGAATTGGAGTTGGGAAGCAATCATGGCCAACATGTAGTTATAGGAACTGTCCACAAGGAGGCAGCACTTATTTGTGCTCAACTGTGATTCCACGTGCAACCAGAGCCTTGGGGAGACAGCTTCCTGGGCTCTGAATTAGAGTGGACTGTGACTGAGCAAACTCCCAAGGGCCTAAGTCTCACTATTTCTTTCCCAAAAGCTCCACCCCCCGCCCAGACTCATCCACCCTGGGGCACTGCTTCCTGCTGAGGGGCCTAAGAGGCTGCACTCTCAGGAAGGAGGCTTCAGCTGGGGACGCCAGCACCAGGGGACCTGAATACTTAGTGACTTCACTTGGTCCCCAGGCCTGAGGATCAGGCCACCATCTTTTGGGTGCACTCTGGATTCTGGTCACAGCCAGAGAAAACCAGGCAAAACAGGTTTAAGAGGTGCCTCATAAAGGGCAATCTCCTGGCCCCAGTCCAGCCATGGGACTCAACACCACCCAGGTTCCAGGGATCGGATACTATCCCAAATTATGGAGGTCAGTGGGAGTAAACTAGGCTTTACTTTTCATTCATTTACTCTCATGCTGATGCTATTTTGAAGTATAGTTGATTTGCCTTTTGTGCTTGTCCTCAGTGTACAACAGACTGATTCAGTTATGACATGTACATACAGCATATTTGTACTTTTTCGGATTCTTTTGCCACAGAGGTTATTGAACAAGGTGGAGTAAATTTCTCAGTGATCAAATCTTTGTGGAGTATTTATTAGAGATACAGATTTATTTTGTATATATGCAAGAAACAAAGAAAGGAGATAGTCCTTTTGGATTATCTATTACAGCTACAGATTTCTATGTATATGTTAGAGATAAGTATTTTTTGGTATATGTGCTTGGAGGGAAAGAAGAAAGAAAAAGGAAGACAGGAGATAATCCTTGTGAATTACCTAGTAAAGACTTCTGTGGGTATGTTAGAGATAGATTTCAGTGCACATGTGGAAGGAAGGAAGGAGAGAGAACTCTTGTGGATTACAGATACTGATTTCTGCGTACACGTTAGTACTTACCTCCTAATTCATACCTGGCCCTTCCCTTCTTTTTTTTTTCCCCAAAAGCTTTGTGTTTGAATCTTAGGGTCTCCTGTTGTGTGGTTAATTGCTTCCCCTGTGTGTGTTATTTTTGTGGAGAAGGGACATCATCTGCTATGTTTTTCCTATGTTGCTGACTACACTAAATACATGATCCTCTAACATCCAACTTATTTGGATAAGTGGCATAATTTCATAATTTCATGACGGTTTTTCATGTCTGAGTAAGAGCCTAAGGTATATATGTACCACATTTCTTCAAGATTTAATCTGTCAATGGAACGTTTCTTTGGTCTGTCTTGGCTGTTGGAAGTAGCCCTGTGGTGAATGTTGGGGTGCATGTGTCATTTGAATGATGGATTTTCATAATATAGGCCCAGGTGTGGATATTAAAATCCTAGGCTTAGCTCTCTTGGAATTTTTCATTGTTGCCTGTGGAGGCTGTCCTTTCTAGAGCCTGTTGCCAATATCTACTCCCATGGAGCGTGAAGGGGGATTCCATCATCTCTCAGCTCTCTCCCCCATTTACAGTTTGCATACAGTTAGGATAACCATTCTTTCAGGTGGAATTTGATTGCTTGTTGTCATTTTGATTGGTATTCCTCCTGTAATAAATAGGGATGTTGAGTATCTTGTCCTGTGACCATTTGGTGTTCTTTCCTTTTTTTTTTTTTCTTCAATGGGTGTGAGGAAAATTTACCTGTCACAGTTGGCTTCTTGAAAGTCAATTGTGTTTGGAATTTATGTCTGCAATACCTACCATAGGACCTTTTCCAGCGGCAGATATCATTAACAGCCCCTTGCGAATTGGAGGTGCCAGTGGTCAAGTTGTAGTTATAGACAATGCCCACAGGTGGCAGTACTTCATGTCCAACTCTGGTTCTACGTGCAACCAGAGTCAGGGAAAGATGGCTTCCTGGATGGTGAATTAGAGTGGAATACTCTTGCCTGGAAAATCCCATGGACAGAGGAGCCTGGTGGGCTGCAGTCCATGGGGTCGCGAAGAGTCCGACACGACTGAGTGACTTCACTTTCACTTTTCACTTTCATGCATTGGAGAAGGAAATGGCAACCCACTCCAGTGTTCTTGCCTGGAGAATCCCAGGGACGGGGGAACCTGGTGGGCTGCCGTCTATGGGGTCACACAGAGTCGGACACGACTGAAGCGACTTAGCAGCAGCAGCAGCAGTCCCTACTCCGGGAGCTGGTGATGGACAGGGAGGCCTGGCGTGCTGTGGTTCATGGGGTCGCAAAGAGTTGGACACGACTGAGCAACTGAAGTGACGTGCATGAACAAACACGCAAGAGCCTGTGTCTCACTACTTCTTCCCCCTGAATCTTCACCCCTTCCCTCCAGATTCATGCTTACCTGGGGCACCACCTCCCTGCTGAGGTAGTTGCCTAGGAGACTGCACTCTCAGGAAAGAGGCTTGAATTGGGGACCCCAGCACCAACAGACCTGGAGTCTAGGTTACTTTTCCAGGGTTTGAGGCCAGATGGTCGACCATACTTTGGGTGTACTAGGAACTCTGGTCCCAGTCAGAGCAAACCAGACAGTATTCAGTTAAGGACACCCTGCCCAGCTGTCTGACACCACTCCAGGGCAGTCAGGGTTCTTCCAAGGCTGCTCAGACTTCATGGATGGGATAGCAGCACAAGTCAGGGAGGTGGGAGGAAATTAACTAGGCATTGATTTTCTTTCCTTTTCTTTAATGATACTACTATGTGGGAATATAGTTGATTTGCCATTTTTGCTTGTCATCAGTATACAACCACCTGATTCTGTTATGACATGTGAGTATATACATCATATCTGTTCCTTTTTGGATTGTTTTGCCCTAGAGGTTATTGCAGAATTTCGAGCAAAGTTCCCTGTGCTGACCATCTGTTTTTGGAGTATCTGTTAGATATACAAATTTCTGTGTAACTGTGGCAAGAATGGAGGAGGAGGATAATCCTTGTAAATGGTCTATTACAGATACAGATTTCTGTGTATATGTTACAGATGCAGATTTTGAGTTTATGTGGGAGGGAGGAGATACTCCTTGTGGATTATCTATTGAAGATACTAGTTTATGTGTATATGAGGAAGGAAGGAAATAATCCTTGTGGATTTTCTACTACAGATACAGATTTTTGTGTATATGTTAGAGATACGGATTTCTTTGTATATGTGGAAGGAAGGAGGGAAGGTAGGAGATAGTCCTTGTGGATTACTATTAAAGGTACATATTCCTGTATATATGTTAGTCCCGAATTTCTAATTCATCCCTGGCCTTCATTTTTTTTTCTGCAGAGTTTGTGTTTCAGTTCTCTGAGTCTCTTTTTGTGTTGTAAATTAGTTCCTTTGCAACTCTTTTTCTCATTTAGCACAGAAGGGAGATAGGATTCTATTGTCTTTCCTTGACTGGTTGACTTGGTTCATGTAAAATTCTTCAAGGTCCATCCCCGTGGCAATAGTCCATCCCAGGAGCACAGTTTCATAATTTCAGCGGCAGTTTTTCATAGTCCATTTTATACATGTACTTCACCTTCTTCAAGCTTTAATCTGTCAGTTGACATTTTTCTGGGTCTGTGTTTTGCTGTTGTAAGTAGGGCTGCAGTGAATGTTGGGGGCTTGTGTCTTTTTGAACAGTGGATTTTGGATATAGGCCCACATGGACTGGGTATGTCAGATTCTAGGTTTAATTTTTCTGGAGATCTTTTTCTAGCATGTGGAGGCTGTACTTTCTAGGGCTGCTGGCAATCTCCATTCCCACTGACTGTGTCGGGTAGTTTCCATCACTACCCCAGCTCTCTCCCACATGTATTGTTGCAGACTTGTGAGGATGGCCATTCTGACAGGTTGGATTTGATTTCTTGTTGTCATTTTGATCGACATTTCTCCTGTAATAATTAGGGATGCTGAGCACATTGTCCTGTGGCAGTTTGGATTTTTGTTTTCCTTAAGCGTGTAAGGGAAATTTACCTTTTTCCATTGGTTTCTTGAAAGTTGGTTGTGCTTGCAATTTATTTCTGCAATGTCTGCTGCAGGACCTTTCCCAAGGGTGAGTGTGTCTGTGTGCTAAGTCGCTTCAGTCATGTCCGACTCTCTGTGACGCTATGAACCACAGCCCACCAGGCTACTCTGTCCATGGGATTCTCCAGGCAAGAATACTGGATTAGGTTGCCATGCCCTCCTCCAAGGGATGTTCCTGACCCAGGGATCAAACCAGCGCCTTTTATGTCTCCTGCACTGCAGGCAGTTCTTTGCCACTAGCGCCACCTGGGAAGTCCCAGTCCAATCCTAAAAAGTCCTTAACAACTCACCTAGTCATACAGAAAGAGGTGAAGCTGTATCACCAGAGCAAGCTGTTAAACCTCAAATGGAATGGTCACACTGAGGCCTGAGATGTGGGAAGTGCCTGTTGACATGGTGACCTCACCAGCTGCCCCCTCGGTCGTAACTGTATTTGCTCAGGGAACAGCTTTTATTGGGTGGTGGGACTTGGTCCCACCACAAGCCTTCCCTTTGAAGGGAGCACTGCACATCTTTAAAATTGCTCAAAGATGCAAAACGGAGCCATTGCCTTGAGTGACATGATAATGCATGTCCCTATGGTCAGACTAAGAAGAAAGGAAATAACTAAATATTACATAAATTCTTATCTGTGAAAAAATTGTCAAGTTGGGATATCAAACCTAATTTATTTTACATATCTGAAAATTAAAGATTCATCCTGAATGCTCCTCATTGTTAATTATCAGAGAAATGCAAATCAAAGCTTCAATGAGGTACCACATCAGACTGGTCAGAAAGGCCATCATTTAAAAATGTCCAAATAACAAGTGTTGCAGACGGTGAAAAGGGAACCCTCCTACTCTGTTGGTGGGAATGTAAATTGGTGCAGTCACTGTAGAGAGCAGTATGGTGGTTTCACACACACAAAATAAAAATAGTTACCATGTGATCCAGCAATCCCACCCCTAGCCATACGTCCATTCAAAGCTATAATTTGAAAAGATACATGAAGTATGTGCATACCAGCTACAGATCTCACAAGAAACCTTACTCTCACATCTGAGATGTCAAATTTGTTTTCACATATTGTCTGCTATATTTAGATTCTTGGTTCATACTCCATGTAACCACATACTGTCATAATTAAATCCAATTTGAATTTTAGCCTTATTTTTAGGATGTGGATTCTCTCCAGCAGCGTAGGAGCATTCCCTTTTCTCCAAGTCCT
This sequence comes from Aepyceros melampus, assembly GCA_006408695.1. Taxonomy (NCBI): domain Eukaryota; kingdom Metazoa; phylum Chordata; class Mammalia; order Artiodactyla; family Bovidae; genus Aepyceros; species Aepyceros melampus. Next base: position 149,136 of record SJXQ01009441.1, on the reverse strand, counting down.
GTTTCCCTGGTGTGGCATTTCAGACCTCAAAACTGTTACTTGTTGATAAAAATATCAATTTCATCCTAGCTCAGTTCAACAGAGAAGCAAAAAAAATCAGGGGGCCTATGTTTTCTGTTTTCTTCATGGAGAGAAATGCAACTGTTGGAAGAAAAATTACCTGCAGCTCATGTGCTCTTTGAGTCACTAATGTTTTTCAGGAATTTTATTTTCAAGTGTGATTCTTTATTCATATAATAACAAATAACACAATTAGAAAATAATTTGAAATAATGGTTTGCTTCTACCCAGAAAATCTGAGCCAAAGGAACCAATAGAAACTGTAAAATCATGGTTCTAAGCTTTTAAGAATATTTTAGGTTTGAAAATAACTAGGATGCTTGGAATTAAAACTATATTTTTATTCTGATAAAGAATGTGCTTTTTCAAAAGGCTTCTAGTGTGGCCGCCTCCTGCTGGAAACCTGGGATACTGGAATCAGGCCACTTCCTTTCTGTCTTCACAGGATGCTGGGCTGCACTCTAAGAAGTTACTGGATCTCCACTGGGTTCTGACCATCATGTGACCAGAGAAATTGGTAACATTGTTGATTTGCCTGTTGAAAGTTTAATGACACAGATTCTTTCAGTTTCCTGATGCGGGTGAAGTGTGGAGCCCAGTGATGATTTCTTCTTCAAGAAATGTGCATCCTAGTTCCCACACGAGGGTGAGCCCCCCGTCCAACGATGAGAGACCCTGCATGTGTGTGACCTGTGCCTCCTGGGAGACCAGCGCTACACTAGTCTGAACCTGACCAAGTTCCGTCTACATGGTAAGTTTAGACTCCAAATCCTGTCTGCACTGATTATGTTTAGATGAGACCGTGTGCTTTCTACAGTGAGAACATTTAGACCTGACTGTACTCTGTGCGCTGGGACGTGGGGACCCGGGTGCAGGCCTGGCCTCTGTCTGGGAAACTCCATGCCTGTGTCTGAGCGTCAGTGCTCAGATGTCTGGGTGGGCTTCTCTGGGAGCCGTGCTCTCCTCTGAGTGGGCCTCCCTGGCCCTCCCGGGGTCAGTGCTGCAGTTGGGCTCCTAGTCTCTCCCCGGCCGGGTTTACCTCCCTGGGGCTCCTGAAGACTCCTCAGGTGTCTCTACCTGGTAATTATTCCAATTTTCCAGCATGAGCATGGTGGGAAGGGAAGCAGGTTCACCTGGTGAGTTGATTGCCAGGCACATGGATCAGGCAAAAAGCCAATGGGCAGCAGGTGACGTTGCTGCTGTGATCTCCTTCCAGTTGATCATCCCTACTCAGCAGAGACCAGACCTGCCCCTCATCTCCCAGCCCTGTGTCTGGCGTGTTTTCTCAACACCTCAGTGGAACAAGAAAGGACCGAGCCTGCCAGATCCAAGGTAGTGTGTTCAACATTATCATGACAACTGTAAAAACAGTTACTATCACACAGAACGAAAGGGAAAAGAGGACTTCTCAGGGACAGTGTAGGAAGAGGAGACCGACCCTACACTTGTTTCTGCCATCCCAGGGGGTTACAGGAACCCACTTGTTTTCACTTTAGGGGCCCAACCAGCAGAAACCTGGGGTCCTAACCAAAGGTCAGGGGACCCCTGGTGCTGGGTCTGGGGATTGTGTGGGTCTCACCCCATCCACAAGGGTCAGGAATCTTAACCTGGAAACCCCATATCTGTTGCCTGCAGTGTGTCTTGTTCTCTCTGAGATGTCCAGCATCTGAATTGAGGGTGTTGCCTGATTAGCCTGTGGTCCTTTTTCTTCTCTGCACCTTGTCGCATTCACATGCGGTCAGGTACCTTTGAGTGGCTTGCTGCTCTGTGTTCTGGAGAATGAAAACCTTTAGAGTGTTGCATTAATATCATAGCATTTCGCATGTCTAATTCATAGGGCACCACTGTCTGGTTTCCCCTTCACCAAGCTCAGGTAATTTAATTTTTATTTTATAGTGGGGTAGAGTTGATTTCCATTGTTTTGTTGGTTTTAGGTGCACAGGAATTTGATTCAATTTTACATAGACGTATGTCTATTTTTTCGTTTTCTTTCTCATATAGGTTGTTGCAAATTGTCCGTAGAGTTCACTGTTTTCAGTAGATTCTGATTATCAGTTTGATAGCTATCATGTGTATATTTTAATCTGAAACTCGTAGTTTATCCCTCCCTTTTAACTTTCTTTTGATACATAATTTGGTTTTCTCAATCTGAGAGTCCATTTCTGTTTTGTAAATGAGCTCACTGGTGTGAATTTATAGATTCAAATTGTCTGTGGTGTCTTACAATGCTTGTCTTTTTCTCTCTGACTTACCTCATTTAGTGTGAAAATTTCTCAGCCCACCCATGCTGCTGCCAGTATGATCATTTTTCCTGTTTTACGGCCAAGTGGTATTCCACTGTACTGATGCATGGTTTGGTCTTCATTTTTCTGCCAGTGGATGTTTTGGTGGGTTCTATATCTTGGCTATGGCACCCCACTCCAGTACTCTTGCCTGGAAAATCCCATGGATGGAGGAGCCTGGTGGGGTGCAGTCCATGGGGTCGCTGAGAGTTGGACACGACTGAGGGACTTCACTTTCACTTTTCACTTTCATGCATTGGAGAAGGAAATGGCAACCCACTCCAGTGCTCTTGCCTGGAGAATCCCAGGGACGGGGGAACCTGGTGGGCTGCCATCTATGGGGTCACACAGAGTCGGACACAACTGAAGTGACTCAGCAGCATATCTTGGCTACTGTAAATAGTGCTAGCCTGAAACTCGAGGTGCACATGTCATTTCGAATGGTGAATTTCTCCAGATCTAAGCTTGGGAGTGGGATTGTAGGATCATAGGCTACCTCTGTGTTTAGTGTTTCAAGGAACCTCCATGCTTTTTCCATAGTGGCTTCACAATTTATATTCCCACCGAGACTGTAGGAGGATTCCCTTTTCTTTTTCCCACCCCCCTGCAGTATTTATTCTTTTTAGAGCTTTTTGATGATGGCCGCTGTGACCAGTGTGAGGTGATACTTCACTGTAACTTTGATTTGCATTGATTTAATAATTCCTAATGTGCAATATCTTTCCATGTGCTTTTATTAGCTTACACCTTGTAAGAAAATTTACTTCTTGAATCTGGCTTGCTGAAACTGGGCCCTCTTTGAAATTCTGTTCTGATGATTTACCCCAGGACGTTTCTTGAGGGCAGGTGTCATTTACAGCCCTGTTGGACTTTTGACTATTAACAGCATATCAGCATCTATTTTATGGTTTATTTATTAATCTGAACCAGCTAATTGCTCTCTGTCCCCCTCAACTTTTTTTCTGGTAACCATAATTTTAAGTCCATTTTTAGATTCCATTTTTAGATTATCCATTTTTATATTCCACCACAAATAATGTCCTATGGTAGCTGTCTTTCTCTCTCACTTCAACTTAGTATGATCATTTCAGATTTCTTCCCTGTAACTGGAATTGGCATTATCTCATCCCTCTTTATTTCTGAGTATTATTGCATTGTGTATATGTACCCATCTTCTGTATCCATTCATCTGTCCTTTTACATTTAAGTTGCCTCCTTGTGTTTGCTATTGTACCTAGTGCTGCCATGATCATTGGGGTGCAGGTATGTTTTTAAATTTTTGTTTTCTTCTGGATCTATGCCTAGGTCTGGGATTTCTGGGTAACTTGGTACTTCTATTTTTAGTTTTTTAGAGAACCTCAATAATGTTCTTCCCTAGTGAATGTACTCATTTATGTTCCCACTCACATTGTCAGAGGTCTTTCTTCTCTCCTCACATTCTGCAGAATATATTGTTGTAGATTTTTTGAGTTGGTCTTTCTGATCGTTGTAAGGTGATACCTCATTGGACCATTGATTTGCCTTTCTCTAAGAACTAATAAACTACAGCATAGTTGCACTCATCTCACACGCTAGCAAAGTAATGCTCGAAATTCTCCAAGTCAGGTTTCAACAGTAAGTGAACCGTGAACTTCCGGATGTTCAGGTTGGATTTAGAAAAGGCAGAGGAACCAGAGATCAAATTGCCAACATCTGTTGGATCATCAAAAAAGCAAGAGAGTTCCAGAAAAACATATACTTCTGCTTTACTGACTATGCCAAAGCCTTTGACTGTGTGATCACAATAAACTGTGGAAAATTCTGAAAGAGATGGGAATACCAGACCACCTGACCTGCCTCCTGAGAAATCTGTATGCAGGTCAAGAAGCAACAGTTAGAACTGGACATGGAACAACAGATTGGTTCCAAATCAGAAAAGGAGTATGTCAAGGCTGTATATTGTCACCCTGCTTGTTTCACTTATATGCAGAGTACATATGTGAAATGCTGGGCTGGATGAAGCACAAGCTGGAATCAAGATTGCTGGGAGAAATATCAATAACCTCAGATATGCAGATGACCTCACTCTTACGGCAGAAAGCAAAGAGGAATTAAAGAGCCTCTTGATAAAAGTGAAAGAGAAGAGTAAAAATGTTGGCTTAAAACTCAACATTCAGAAAACTAAGAGCATGGCATCCAGTCCCATCACTTCATGGGAAATAGATGGGGAAACAGTGACTAACTTTATTTTGGGGGCTCCAAAATCACTGCAGATGGTGATTGCAGCATGAAATTAAAAGATGCTTGCTCCTTGGAAGAAAAGCTATGACCAACCTAGACAGCATATTAAAAAGCAGAGACATTACTTTGCCGATGAAGGTCCATCTAGTCAAGGCTATGGTTTTTCCAGTAGTCATGTATGGATGTACATGAGAGTTGGACATAAAGTAAACTGAACACCAAAAAATTGATGCTTTTGAACTGTGGTGTTGGAGAAGACTCTTGAGAATTTCTTGGACTGCAAGGCGATCCAACCAGTCCATCCTAAAGGAGATCAGTCCTGAATATTCATTGGAAGGACTGATGCTGAAGCTGAAACTCCAGTACTTTGGCCATCTGATGCAAAGAACTGACTCATTTGAAAAGATCCTGATACTGGGAAAGATTGAAGGTGGGAGGAGAAGGGGATGACAAAGGATGAGATGGTTGGATGGCATCACTGACTCAATGGACATGAGTTTGAGTAAGCTCTGGGAGTTGGTAATGGACAGAGAAGCCTGGTGTGCTGCAGTCCGTGGGGTCACAAAGAGTTGGACATGATGTGACTGAAGAACTTAATTATGCTGACAATCTTTTCTTGTAGTTTATGGCCATCTCTATGCCTTCTCTGGAGAAATGTGTATTTAGATGTTTAGAAATTTTTTATTGGATTTTTTATAGTGAGCTTTATGAGGTTGAATGTGTGGAGATAAATTCCCTGGTTTCCTTTGCTATATAAATGTTTTTAAGGTCTATTAGGTCCCATTTGTTTGTTTTTATTTGTCCTGATTCTAAATGGTGAATCAAAACAGAACTTGCTGCACTTCGTGTCAAAGTGCATTCTACTTTTTTTCCTGAGGAGTTCCATTGTATCTGTCCTTTCATTTAGACCTTTTAAATCTATTTGCAGTTTATTTTTGTGTATGGTGTTAGGGAGTTGTTTGATGTCATTCTCGTCTTCATGCTAAGGAACCTGCCCCGTGTCCTCCACAGTGGCTGCTCCCAATTTCCATCCCAGCATCAGTGTGAGAGGGTTCCCCTGGCTCTATAGCCTCTCCAGCATTTATTGTTTGTAGTGTTTCTGCCTACGGCCACTCTCACCTGTGTGAGGCGATACTTATTAAAGTTTTGATTTGCATTTTTCTCATATTGATGATGCTGACATCTTTTCATGTGATTTTTTTAAACGTGAGTTAAACTTATTTATTGAAATTGACTTCTTGAACCCTGACCTATATTTAATAGTTTTCTGTTTTCCAATGACGTGCCTAGAATATTTCTTTAGGGCAGGTGATTTTTTTACATACAGTCCCTCAGGCCTTGTGAATATTAAGTGCTCTTGAGCTTTGGTTTTAAAGTTGTTGCTATGCTAAATAGCCACAGGATGGGAGCCTGTCTTTATGCCCAACTCTGGTTCCCGGGGGAACCAGAGCCTTGGGGAAAGTCATGTTTCTGGACTGTCAGTTAGGGAGGAATGTGCCAGAAGAAACACCCAAGGCTTGTATCCCATCCCTTCTTCCTTCCTTACCCCATCCCCTGGACACATCCCAGTTCTTGCACCACCCCTCTCGGGAAGGTGCTTTATCCATAGGTGGGGTGACTCTAAGGAAAGAGGCTGGAGGTGGGAACCCCAACATCAGGAGACATGGAGCCCACAGGGCTTTTCGGAGCTCTTCCAGCCCAGAGGCTCCACATCCTTTGGGTGCAGTAGGCGTAGTTTCACTGCAGGAGGACCCTCCTGGCTCTGGAGGTTGTGGGACCATGCAGAGGGGAGCAGGCTCGCCAGGTCCACGGGGCAGGGCTCATTGGCTGGCACACCCTCCCCGGCTCCGTCAGCCCCGTGACAGTCCATCCTTGGGAAACCAGCCTGCCCAGGCTTCAGGGCTGTGACAGCAGCCCAGGTCACCAAGGCCTGAGGGGAATAGAATCAGAATTCTTTTTATAATTTGTATTTTGTATTGGTGTATAGGTGACTTACAATGTTGTAGGGTTGAAAGAAGAAACAGAACAGGCTCTATCTTGAAAGCAGGACTCCATCTTGGGCCGGACTGTGGACTTTGAGCTGTGTGCCAGTATCTATGGAAACAATCTACCAAGTGGAAAACCAGGCCCCTGGAAGGAAGCGCCCCAGGGCTCTCCATCACCTAAAAGAATGCTCTAATTATCTGTGTAACCAAATAGAACCATACATTCTATTCTTATTGGGGTATGACCACAAGCCTGTTGATACTTGTCCACTGTTAACTACCTGGACTTAAGGCACATGAATCACAGGTTAACTTTGATTTTATCTTTTTCCTTTGTTCAGACTAGTTTCAGGAATTTGGGGGAGGGGGCACATACGCTTAGGGTATGTAAGGTTTTCACAAAAAGTGGGCCTGCCGGTGTAATAAACTGCACTCCGCTATCTGCATTGTCCTTCTGGGTGAGTTTCCTGGAACCCATGGCTACAAGAGGGGGTTTTTAGTTTTAGGTGGACAGCAATATGATTCACTTATGCATAGGTGTGTACACGTCCTTTTTGGGTTCTCTTCCCATAGAGTTTATTATGTGCTGTGACTAGGTGTGCACACATCCTTTTTGGGTTCTCTTCCCATAGGGTTTATATGCGATGTGACTAGGGGTCCTCACTGATTATTTCAGAGAGAAGTGTGTGTATGTTCATCTCCACCAGCTCGTTTCTCACTGTGCACCACCTTTCCCTTTTGGTAACTATAAGGGGCTTTGCTATGTTGTAAAACTGTTTCTGTTTGTAAAGTTCGTTTGGATCCAGTTCTAGAATCCACCTCTGCTTCCCTGAAGTGGCACTGGCTACCCCCAGCACTTGGCAGCTGAGACAAGGAAACGACAATCTTCTGAGTCGAGGGACTCAATTTTGATTGTAGGGTAAGTATATGTAATTCGATAGCTGGTTCGGCCAGTACGATGTTTTGTGTGTCCTTTTTGTGTTAAGAGCTGATGGGCTCACTTTTGGACACATGAGCTGAGCATCTGTCTAGAGGCCACATAGACACACACGAGCTGTCTGCACGGCCTGGGGCCTCCAAGACACGAGCTGAGCATCAGCCTAGGGGGCTCATAGACACACACGAGCTAAGCACCTGCTGAGAGCCCTCAGAGACATACACGAGTAGACAAGGACAAAACTGCAGACCAACTAGGCTTCAACATAGCATCGGCATGAAGTTAAAGGAAAGAAAAGCAATGCCTAGTTTGTTCTGTGAAACCTGCTTGACTTAGGATGCTATCCGATTCGTGGAACCTGAGTTGGCTTGAGTTCCAGGGCTGGATTGGGGTGGGGTCGAGACAGCTGATGGCACCCCACTCCAGTACTCTTGCCTGGAAAATCCCATGGGTGGAGGAGCCTGGTGGGCTGCAGTCCATGGGGTCGCTGAGGGTCGGACACGACTGAGTGACTTCACCTTCACTTTTCACTTTCATGCATTGGAGAAGGAAATGGCAGCCCACTCCAGTGTTCTTGCCTGGAGAATCCCAGGGATAGGGGAGCCTGGTGGGCTGCTGTCTGTGGGGTCGCACAGAGTCAGACACGACTGAAGTGACTTAGCAGCGAGACAGCTGAGCAGGGCACCCATCTTAGATACCCCTCTTAAACCTGTACTGTCTGGTTGCCCTGGCTGGGGCCAGAATCCTAGTGAACCCAAATCCTAATGGCCTGACCCTCTGATTTGGAGGAACATGGAAAATCACCTAGACCCCAGCGCCCTGGTACTGGGGTCCCCAGTTCAAGACTTCTTCCTAAGAGTGCAGCCTCCTAGGCACCTCAGCAGGGAGTGGTGCCTCAGGTAGGCATGAGGCTAGAGGGGAGGGGTGAAGCTTCACCAGGAAAGGAGGCCTGAGATACAAGCCCTTGGGTGTTTGCTCAGGCACTGCTGCTGCTGCTGTTAAGTCGTGTCCGACTCTGTGCGACGCCATAGACGGCAGCCCACCAGGCTCCCCCGTCCCTGGGATTCTCCAGGCACATTCCACCCTAATTCACAGCCCAGGAAGCCGACTTTCCCTAAGGCTCTGGTTGCAGGTGGAACCAGTTGGGCATGAAGAGGTGCTGCCACCTTGTGGCCGTTTTCTGAAACTACAACTTGTGCATCAGCGCTTACTGGCACCTCCAATTCAAAAGGCCTGTGGGGCAATTAATGACAGCTGCTATCGGAAAAAGGTCCTGTCACAGGTACTGCAGAAATGAATTCCAAACACAACTGACTTTCAAAAAGCCAATTTAAGAGGTCAATTTTCCTCACACCCTTTAAGAAAAAGAAGAGAGATAAAAAGAATCCAAAGAGCCATAGGACAAGATGTAGATAAGAGCTGAGAGTCTTTCTAGATGCCCATGGTCTCACATGAGCTGAATGTCAGCCTTGAGGCCTCTAGAGAGACAGGAACTGAGCATCCACCTCATAGACACACACAAGAGGAGCCTCAGCCTTGAGCCCTCTAGATAGACCTGAACTGAGTGTCTTCATACAAGCCTTATAGTCAAACACGAGCTAAGCATCTGTTTAGAGGCCTCTAGAGAGAGACAAACTGAGTGTCTGCCTGGAGGTGTCATAGACACAAGGAGCCGAAAGTCGGCCTCAAGGCCTCATAGTCACACACGAGCTGAGGGTTTACCTAGAGGCCTGTTCTTGCCTGGAACTTCATGGAAAGAGGATCCCAGTGGGCTTCAGCCTTTGGGGTCGCATAGAGTCAGAATAGATTCTTCAGAAGGACATAATGTTCAGCACAAGGAGTTTATTGGATCTTGTTTAATAACCTCTCTGGCAAATAATTGAAAAAAGAACAGATATGCACTATGTATATGGCATAACAGAATAAGGAGCCTGTATACTGACAATAAGAACAAAACTGCAAATCAAATATAGGGCTACACTGTATCAGCATGAGGTTAAACAACAGAGAAGAGTGATGCCTCTCTTATTCCCTCTGATCTCCCTGACATGTGCTGTTTGCCATACCTGGACCCTGAGCAGGCTTGGGTCCCATGACTGGATTGGAGAGGGGCTGACACAGTAGGGCCAGGTATCCTTAATTTTGAGCCCCCGCTTAAACCTGTACTATCTGGTTTTCCCTAGCTTGGACTATAGACCCTAGTGCATCGAAAGAATGGTAGCCTGAGCCTCTGACCACAAGAACTTTTGAAAAGTCACCTGGCCTCCATGTCCCCTGGTGCTGGGGTCTCTTGCTGAAGCCTCTTTTCTGAGAGTGCAGCCTCCTAGGCATTTCAGCAGGGAGCAGCGCCCCAGGTTGGGATGAGTCTGAAAGGGAAGGGTGGAACCTTAAGGGGAAGAAGTAGTAAGACACAAGGCCCTGAGTGTTTGCTCAGGCGAGTTCCACTAATTCTCAGCCCAGGAAGCCAGCTTTCCCAAAGGCTCAGTTTGCCTGAAGAACCAGAGTTGGACATGAAACAGTGCTGCCTCCTTTGCGTGTAACTACAACTTAAACATCTTGCTTACTGACAACTCCAACTGACAAGTTCTGTGAGGTTGCTAATGACAGCTGCCCTCAGGAAAGGTCCTGGGGCGGGTATTGTAGAAAAAATTCCAAACATAACTGACTTTTAAGAAGCCAGTTGCAACAAGGACATTTTCTTCACACAATTTAAGGAAGAAAAACACTTCCCAAACAGCTGCAGGACAAAATGCTCAGCATCTCTAATATTACAGAAGAAAAGTCCATCAAAAGAGCAAGAAATCAAATCACACTAGTCAGAATGGCCATTCTCAGAAGTCCACAGACAATAAATGCAGTAGACAGCTGGAAAGAGATGTCACACCTGCCTCCCCTACCCGCCACAGTCAGTGAGATGGACATTGGCAATAGCCACTGAAAGTATCTGCATGCCAGGGGGGGAAAAAACCACCTTTCAAAGGAGCTAATCCTAGGATCTGACATACCCACATCTGCCCATATATTTCAAAAAGACACATGCACCCCCACATTCACTTCAGCACTTACAGGAGCCAAGAAACAGATCCAAGCAAATGTCCACTGACAGATTAAGGAAAAAGTGGCACGTGTATGCAATGGACTATCACTCAGCCTTGAAAAGCCACCACTGCAATTAGGCCATCGGTCACCACAAGGAGGAAGCCTGCAGGATCATACACTAAGTGAAGTGAGAACAAGAAAGATGAAAGATATGATGTCCCTACAGGCAAACATTTTAAATATATGAGGGAAAATCATTTAAAACTCAAAGTCCCTGAGAATTCAAACACTAACAATCCCCAAAAAGTAACAGTAAAGGGGCAGGGATAAATTCAAAAGGTCACAACTAACATATACACAGGAATCTGTATCTGTAATAGGTAATCCACAAGGATTATATTTTTCCTTTCATCCTTCCAAATTACACAGAAACCTGCATATCAACATATACACATAAAGTGTTATCTGTAATGGAATTCACAAGAATTATCTCCTTCCTTCCTTCCACAAATACAAAACATCTGCATCTCTAAAGATAATCCTGATGGACATGATTTTCAGCAGATGATACTTTCCTTGGCCTTCTGAAATAAGCTCTGTGGTAAATGAATCCCCCAAACAGATATGTTGTAGGTGTATGTCATAATTGAATCAGGCAGCTGCCCACTGACAAACACAAAACTGGAGAGTAAAGAAAAGAAGAAAAGGGATGTCCATTTTGTTAACCTCCAACCTCCCTGACTTCGGCTGTATCCCATCCCTGGAACCTGAGCAGGCTTGGGTCCCACTGCTGGACTGGATGGGGTAGAAACAGAGAGCTGGACAGGGTGTCCTTAATTGAGGCCCTGTATGGTCTGGTTTTCTTGGCTGGTTTGCTTGTGAACAAAGTCCCCTGTGCACCCAAAAGATGGTGGTCCAGCCATCTGACCACCAGGACCTTGGAAAAGTCACTTAGCCTCCAGGTCCCTGGTTGCTGGGGTCTCCAATTCAAGCTTCCTTCCTGAGAGTGCAGCCTTCTAGGCACCTCAGCAAGGTGCTGTGGCCCAGGTTGGGAGTATAGAGGAGAGGGTGAACCTTTAGGGGGAAGAGTAGTAAGAGACAAGTCCTTGGGTGTTTGCTCAGGCACTTTCCAGCCTAATTCACAGCCCAGGAAGCTGGTTTTCCCTAAGGATCTCATTGTCCAGTGAAGCAGGGCTGGGCATGAAGAACTGCTATTGCCGTGTGGATATTTCCTATAACTAGACTTTAACCAACAGTTCTTAATTGCAGGTGTAATTCACAGGTCTGGGGGTCTGTTAATGACAGCTGCCTTCAGAAAAGGTCCCGGGGTAAGTATTGCCGATATAAATTCTAGACACAGCCGACTTTCAAGAAGCCAACTGCAATAGGTAAATTTTCCTCACACCCTTAAAGGAAAAAAAACCCCAAATGCCCAAGGGACAAGATGCACAGCATTCCTAATTATTACAGGAAGAATGACAAAATGGCAACAAATATCACACCACACCAGTCAGAATGGCCATTCACACAAGTCTACAAGCAGCAAATGGAGGAGAGAGCCAGCAGGAGAGGGAACCCTTATACACATTTGGTGGGAACGCACATTGACAACAGTCACTAGGAAAGACAGTCTCTGCATGTCAGAAGTTAAAAGTTCTAAGAGAGTTAAACTAAGGTCTGACATTCCCACACCTGAGCTATCCCGAGAAAGCTGTCACTCAAAAAGACACATGCAGCCCAGTGTTCACTGCAGCATTACTTACAATAGACAAACACAGAAATACAAAATTTCCACCCACAGCTTAAAGCTTAAACAAGATGTGGAACATATTTACCATGGACTGTTACTCAGCCATCAAAAGGCACCACTGAAATGGTGACATTCGGCCCGTGGTCACCACAGGGTGGTCCTTGGAGGATCATACACTGAGTGAACTTTGCAGAACAAAGGAAGAAAATAGCAGATGAAGACCTTCCAGGCAACAGAAAAACAGATAAAAAAGGAACTAATTACAACGCAAAAGGGTCCTCTGAGAATTCAAACACAAAAAAAGAATTAAAAATTTAAGTGACCAGGATGAATTCGGAGGAGGTTGGGACTAACATATACACAGAAATCTGTTCAGTTCGGTTGCTCAGTCGTGTCTTTCTCTTTGCGACCCCATGAATCGCAGCACGCCAGGCCTCCCTGTCCATCACCAACTCCCAGAGTTCACTTAGACTCACGTCCATCGAGTCAGTGATACCATTCAGCCATCTCATCCTCTGTCATCCCCTTCTCCTCCTGCCCCCAGTCATCTCCTCCTTTTGGTTCTGTGTGATAGTAATTGTTTTTACAGCTGTCTTGATAATGTTGAACACACTACCTTGGTTCTGGCAGGCTCAGTCCTTTCTTGTTTCACTGAGGTGTTGAGAAAACACACCAGACACAGGGCTGGGAGACGAGGGGCAGGTCTGGTCTCTGCTGAGGAGAGACGGTCAACGGGAAGGAGACCACAGCAGCAACGTCACCTGCTGCCCATTGGCTTTTCACCTGATCCGTGTGCCCTGCAATCAACTCACCAGGTGAACCTGCCTCCCTTCCCGCCATGCTTATGCTGGTGAATTGCAATGATTACCAGGTAGACACCTGACGAGTCTCCAGGAGCCCCAGGGAGGGTGAACCTCGAGAGGGTAAAAAGAAAACAGGCACAGGCCTGTATAAAGTGAATACAATAAAGCATTCATTCCTAAACACACATGAAGCACACATGTGTTCTTCCCTTTTTCTTAGCTTTGTGTGTATGGTCTCCCCCACACATGACCCTGACCCATGGAGATGGGGTGAGACTCACACAGTCCCCAGACCCCCCACCTGGGGTTACACATCCCCTTGGTCAGGATATCATGGCTGTGGTTGGTGGGCCCCCAATGTGTAAACAAGCCTGGTCCCTGGGACCTCTAGGACCCTAGAAAAAAGTGTAGGGACCATCTCCTCTCCCCTCAATTGTCCCTGAGAAGTCAGGGCCCTCCTGTTTTCACTTTGGTTCTGTGTGATTTTTTGCTGGTTTGAAAGCTCATGCTAGAGGTGAACACTCTACCTTGGTTCTGGCAGGCTCTGTCTGTCTTGTCCTGCTGAGGTGCTGAGAAAACACGGGAGAGCTGGGCTGAGAGACGAGGGGCAACTCCATTCTCTTTGGAGGAGAGAGTCGACTGGAAGGAGAGCACAGCAGCAGCCTCACCTGCTCCCTGTTGACTTTTTGCCTCATCCCTGCACCCTGGAACCAATTCACCAGGTGAACCTGCCTCTCTATTAAACCTGAATGTGCTGGAAAATTGGAATAAATACCAGTTAGCCTACCTGAGGGGTCTCAAGGACCTCAGGGAAGGTGAACCTGTCATGGAGACAGACTACAAACCCTATCGCAGCACTAACCTCCCCCTAACCCAGGAGACCCATGGAATCCTACTCAGAGAAGAGCGCAGTTCCCCAGAGAAGTCCACCTCAGCCCCAGACCCCAGACATCTGAGCGCTGACGTTCAGTCACAGGCATGGAGTTTTCCAGGACAGAGGCCAGGCCAGGTCTCTACCCGGGTCTCCATGTCCTAGTGCAGAGAGTACAAGATCAAGCCTAAATGTCCTCACTGCAGAAAGCACACAGTCTCGTCTAAACAGCATCAGTATAGACACGACTTGGAGAGGTCTAAATCTACCATGTAGACAGAACTTGGTCAGGTTCAGACTAGTTTAAGGCTGGTTTCCCAGGAGGCACAGGTCACACACATGCAGGGAGTCTCACTGTTGAACAGGGGGCTCATCCTCGTGTGGGAGTTAGGTGTACATTTCTTGAAGAAATCATCGCTGGGCTCCACACTTCACCCACATCAGGAAACTGAAAGGATCTGTGTCATTAAACATTTTAACAGGCAAAACAACAGTGTTACCAGTTTCTCTGGTCACATGATGGTCAGAATCCAGGGGAGATCCAGGAACTCCTGAGTGCAGCCCAGTGTCCTGTAAAGACAGAGAGGAAGTGGCTGAATTCCAGCATCCCAGGCTTCCAGCAGGAGGTGACCACAGTGGAAATCTGGAAAAATACATTCTTTATTAGTACAGAAAACATATGCCCCTGATTTCTTGCTTCTGTGTTCAAACTGAGCTAGATTGAAATTGATACTCATATCAACAGGTAACATTTTTGAGGTTTGAAATGTTATACCAGGGAAACAGGACCTGGAGAAAAGGGAATACTTCTAAACTGCTGGAGGGAAAAAACATCCTAAAAATAAAGCTAAAATTCAAATTGGACTTAATTATGACCATATATGGTTCACATAGAGTGTGAACAAAGGGTCTACATATAGTAGGCAATATGTGAAGACAAATTTGATATCTCATGTGAGGGTAAAGGTTTCCTGTCAGATATGCAACTGGTATGGACAAATTCTTTTAGAATATTGCATGTATCTTTTCAAATTAAAGCTTTGTCTGGATGTATGCTTTAGAGAAGGATTGCTGGATAATATGGTGACTGCAGCCATGAAATCAAAAGACTCTTGCTCCTTGGAAGAAAAGCTATGATAAACCTAGACAGCATATTAAAAAGCAGAGACATTACTTTGCTGGCAATGGTCCATCCATATAGTCAAAACTATGGTTTTTCCAGTAGTCCTGTATAGATGTGAGAGTTGGACCATGAAGAAAACTGAGCACTGAAGAACTGATGCTTTTGAACTGTAGTGTTGGAGAAGACTCTTGAGAGTCCCTTGGACTGCAAGGAGATCCAACCTGTCAATACTAAAGAAGACCAGTCCTGAATATATATTGGAAGGACTGATGCTGAAGCTGAAACTCCAACCTTTGGCCACCTGACATGAAGAACTGACTCATTGGAAAAGGTCCTGACCCTGGAAAGATTGAGGGCAGGAGGAGAAGGGGATGACAGAGGATGAGATCATTGGATGGCATCACCAACTCAATGGACATGAGTTTGAGCAAGTTCCAGGAGTTGGTGATAAACAGGGAAGCCCGGCATGCTACAGTCCACGGGGTCGCAAAGAGTCAGACACAACTGAATGACACACACACACACACACACATGCATCTTTGAGCAGCTTTAGAGACCTGCATGCTCCCATAAAGGGAAGTCTTGTGGTGGGACCAAGGTCTGCTTCCCAATAAAAGCTGTTCCTTGAGCAAATTCAGTCACTGACCAGGGGGCACATGGTGAGACCACCATGTCAGCTGACATTCCCCACATCTCAGGACTCAGATTGACCATTCCATTTGAAGTGTAACAGTTTGCCCTGCTGATACAGCTTGACCTCTTTCTGTATGACTAGGTGAGTTGTTAATGACATTTTAGGATTCTGTAGGATTAACAGCCATCTAATAGCAAAATATATGTTTTAAAGTTACACCAGGACATGGGGTTACACCATGAGCCTAAGCGAGTTTCTCATCAAAATTAGTTTCTTGATGGAATCTCTATTTTTAAAATTTCCCATTTTTATTTTGCTAATTTTTTTATTTTGTGCAGATAGCCATCAACAATTTTTTTAAGTTGAAGTACAGTTTATTTCCAACACTGTATTAGTTTTGGGTGTACAACAGAGTGAATCACTATTTTTATGGATTATATTCCATTTAAAGTTATTACAGATAGAGTCTGTGTTTGCTTGTGCTGTAGAATATGTCCCTATAGCTATTGACCTCATACCTAGCAGTTTCTGTCTCTGGCCCTGACGCCTGTCTTCTCCCTCCCCTCCCTCTCCCCACTGGCAGCCTCTAGTTCTCTGTATCTGTGAGTCTGTTTCTGTTTCATGGATAAGTTCATTGGTGTCATGTTTTAGACTTCACATAGAAGTGATAACACATAGTTTTTTTTTTGTCTTTCTGACTTACATCACTTAATATGACAATGTCTAGAGTTATATTGCTGAAAACCCATTATTTTAATCTTTTTTATAGCTGAGTAGTATTCAGTATGTATCTCACATATGAAAACCTTGGTATATATTTCATATATGAAAACCTAGGAAAGCTAGGTATATATTTCCTATATGAAGATATAAGTATATATATTTGAAGAGTGGAATCCTTTGCTATTGTTATTTAACCAAAGGAGTTTAAATTTTACTGTAACTTATAATGATACTAATTCTTACAGCTTGGGCTTGGTAAAATGTTTTTCACTGGGACTTCTATGGCAATAGTTCTCAAACTTTGGTGTGCTTCAGAATCACCTAGAAGCTTTATGAACCCAAACTGTCAGATTGCAGTTTCAGAGCTTCTGATTTAGTAGATTTGCAAATACCAGTCCAGGGGCCATAATGAAAATCACTGTGTCTTTTGAGTAATGCTTTTAGACACTGAGGATTACCCTTCTAATTCAAGTATACTGTCTTACATCTTAATACATACAAAAGTCTTAATTTGAAACTAGAAGACTGCTAAATGATTTCCATTTATAGGGCACTACAAACTGAAATCAACATGTAGGCATCAAAAATAATGAAAATAAAATATATTGTCAAAGAACATTGAGAGAGGAACTTAAGTTTTAAAAAAATTATCCTGTAATTAGATTCATTTGACTAAATAATTCTTTGTAAAAAAAAAATTAAGAGGAAAACTACTTTATGTGATTTTTTTAAATTCTCACCAAAATTAGTTTCCTAATGGAATCTTCTATTTTAAAAAATCTCCCACCTTTATTTTGCTGAGTTATATTCTATATATATTTCATATATGAAAATAGAGGTATATATCTCTTATATGACAATATAGGTACATACTCATATGAAAATAGTTCAGTTCAGTTGCTCAGTCATGTCCGACTCTTTGCGACCCCATGAATTGCAGTACGCCAGGCCTCCCTGTCCATCACCAACTCCCGGAGTTCACTCAGACTCATGTCCATTGAGTCCATGATGCCATCCAGCCATCTCATCCTCGGTCATCCCCTTCTCCTCCTGCCCCCAATCCCTCCCAGCATCAGGGTCTTTTCCAATGAGTCAACTCTTCGCATAAGGTCTGACAGAATGTGGTCCACTGAAGAAGGGAATGGCAAGCCACTTCAGTATTCTTGCCTTGAGAACCCCATGAGCAGTATGAAAAGGCAAAATGATAGGATACCAAAAGAGAAACTCCCCAGGTTGGTAGGTACCCAATATGCTACTGGAGATCAGTGGAGAAATAACTCCAGACAGAATGAAGGGATAGAGCCAAAGCAAAAACAATACCCAGTTATGGATGTGACTGGTGATAGAAGCAAGATCCGATGCTGTAAAGAGCAGTATTGCATAGGAACCTGGAATGTCAGGTCCATGAATCAAGGCAAATTGGAAGTGGTCAAACAAGAGATGGCAAGGGTGAACGTCGACATTCTAGGAATCAGCGAACTAAAATGGACTGGAATGGGTGAATTTAACTCAGATGACTATTATATCTACTACTG
>SJXQ01009441.1:119463-130669 GCA_006408695.1 Aepyceros melampus | reverse complement strand
TTATCTTTTTTTTTTTTGCAATCTCCAACTACCACACAATTGCACTCATCTCACATATGAAAATAGAGGTACATATTTTTGTACCATAAAATTTAAAACTTTCATAAAATTTAAAACTCATAAATATTTTCAAACAATTAAAGGCTTTCATTGCATGGCTCAAAACAAACTGGAAAATTCTTAAAGAGATGGGAATACTAGACCACCTTAACCTGCCTCCTGAGAACCCTGGTTGCAAGACAAGAAGCAACAGTTAGAACTGAACAATGGACTGGTTCCAATTGGGAAAGGAGTATGTCAAGGCTGTATGTTGTCACCCTGCTTATTTAACTTATATGCAGTGTTGCTGTTGTTGTTCAGTTGCCCAGTCTTGTCTCTCTGCAGCCCCACGGACTGCAGTATGCCAGGCCTCCCTGTCCCTCACCATCTCTCAGAGTTTGCCCAAGTTCATGTTCATTGTATCAGTGATGCCATCCAGCCGTCTCATCCTCTGATGCCCTCTTCTCCTTCTACCCTCAATCTTTCCCAGCATTAGGGACTTTTCCAATGAGTCATCTGTTTGCATCAAATAACCAAAATCCTGGAGCTTCAGCATCAGCTCTTCCAGTGAATATTCAGGGTTGATCTCCTTTAAGATTGACTAGTTTGATCTCCTTGCTGTTTAAGGGGCTTTCAAGAGTCTTCTCTAACACCACAGTTCAAAGGCATCAATTCTTTGGCATTTTGCCTTCTTTACAGTCCAGCTCTCACCACCATATGTGACCACTGGGAAGACCATAGCCTTGACTATACGGACCTTTGTCGGCAGAGTTAATGTCTCTACTTTTCAACACACTGTCTAGGTTAGTCATCATTTTCCTGCCAAAGCAATCATCTTCTGATTTCATGGCTGCAGTCACCATCTGCAGTGATTTTGGAGCCCAAGAAGTGGAAATCTGTCACTACTTCCACATTTTCCCTTCTATTTGCCATGCAGTAATGGGGCTGGGAGCCACAATCTTAATTTTTTTAATATTTAGTCTTAAGCTGGTTCTTTCACTTTCTTCCTTCACTCTCATCAAGAAGCTCTTTAGTTCCTCTTCACATTCTGCCATTAGAGTGGTATCATCCACATATCTGAGTCACTACTTCCACATTTTCCCTTCTATTTGCCATGCAGTAATGGGGCTGGAGCCACAATCTTAATTTTTTTAATATTTAGTCTTAAGCTGGTTCTTTCACTTTCTTCCTTCACTCTCATCAAGAAGCTCTTTAGTTCCTCTTCACATTCTGCCATTAGAGTGGTATCATCCACATATCTGTGGTTGTTGATGTTTCCCCCGCCTATCTCAATGCCAGCTTGTAACTCATCCAGCCCAGCCTTTCTCATGATGTGCTCAGAGTATAGGTTAAGCAAACAAGGTGACAGCAGACAGCGCTGTCGTACTCCTTTCTCGATCTTGACCCCATCAGTCGTTCCATATGGAGTTCTAACTGTTGCTTCTTGACCTGCACACAGGTTTCTCAGGAGACAGGTAAGATGGTCTGGTATTCTCATCTCTTTAAGAGTTTTCCACAATTTGTCATGATCCACACAAAGGCTTTAACGTAGTCAATGAAACAGAGATAGATGTTTTCCTGAAATTCCCTTGCTTTCTCTACAATCCAGCAAATGTTGGCAATTAGCCCAACTTGTACATCTCAAAGTTCTTGGATCGAACAATGCTGAAGCCAAGCAAGCAAGATTTTAAGCATGATCTTGCTAGCATGGGAGATGAGTGCAATTGTCCGATGGTCAGCACATTCTTTGGTACTACCCTTGGGAAATAGGATGAGGATTAACCTTTTTTCAGGCCTGTGGCCGCTGCTAGATCTTCCAGACTTCCCGACATAATGAGTGCAAAACTTTGATGGCGTCATCCTTTAGGAATTTGAATAATTTTGCTGGAATTTCATTGCATCCACTAGCTTTATCAACAGCAGTGCTTCTTAAGGCCCTCTTGACTTCACACTCCAGAGTGTCTGGCTCTGGGTGACTTGTAGTAATCCAGTTCATCAAGATCTTTTTTATACAGTTCTTCTGTGTATTATTTCCATCTCTCCTTGATCTCTTCAGTGTCTACTAGGACTACTATTACTGTTTTTTATCCTTTATTGTGCCCATCTTTGGGTGGGATACTCCTTTGATGTTTCCAATTTTCCTGAAGAGATCCTAGTCTCCCCTTTTCTGTTGTTTTATTCTAGCTTTATGCACTGATCATTGAAGAAGGCCTTGTCTCTCCTAGCTGTTCTTTGGAACTCTGCGTTTAGTTGAGTTCTCTTTCAAGGGAGAGAGCACCTTTCCCTCTCTCCCTTGCTTTTCACTTCACTTTGTTCTTCTATTTGTAAAGCCTCCTCAGATAACCACTTTGCCTTCTTGCTTTTCTTTTTCTTTGGGATGGTTTTGTTTGCCACCTCCTGTACAATATTGCAGACCATTGTCCATAGTTTTTCAGGAACACTCATAACTAGATCTAGTCCCTTGAATCTATTCATTACCTCTACTATGAATCCATACGGATTTGATTTCAGTCATACCTGGCTAGCCTAGTGTTTTCCCCAGGTTTTCTTTAGTTTAAGCCTGAATTTTGCTGTGAGAATCTGATGACCTAAGCCACAGTCATCCCCAGGTCTTGTTTTTGCTGACTGTATACAGCTTCTCCATCTTCAGCTACAAAGAATGTAAATCAATTTGATTTCAGTAATGACCATTTGGTAAGGTCCATGTGTAAAGTCATCTGTGTGTTGTTGAAAAAGGGTCAACAACTACCTTGTCACAGCGAAGGGGCTTGCATAACTCAATGAAGCTACGAGCCACGCCATGCAGGGCCACCCAAGGTGGACGGGCCACAGCAGAGAGTTCTGAGAAAACACGATCCACTGGAGGAGGGAATGGCAAACCATGCCAGTATACTTGCCGTGAGAGCCTTGTGAACTGTATAAAAGGCCGTGTGCAGAGTACATCACATGAAATGCCTGGCTAAATGAATCACAAGCTGGAATCAAGATTGCTGGGAGAAATATTAACAACTTCAGATATGCAGATGATACCACCCTAATGGGAGAACGTGAAGAACTGGAGAACCTCTTGATGAGGGTTGGGAGAGGAGAGTGAAAAACTGGCTTAAAACAACTTAAAATTATGGCATCCAGTCCTATCACATTATGGCAAAATGATGGGGAAAAAAATGGAAAAGTGGCAGATTTTCTTCTCTTGGGCTCCAAAATCACTAGGCTTCAAATTATTTCATGGTGACTGAAGCATGAAATAAAAGACATTTGCTCCTTTGAAGAAAAGCTATGACAAACCTGGACAGCATATTAAAGAGCAGAGACATCACTTTGCCGACAAAGGTCTGTGTAGTCAAAATTTTTGCAGTAGTCATGTATGGATATGAGAGTTGGTCCATAAGAAGTGTGAGCACCAAAGAACTGATGCTTTTGAACTGCAGTGCTAGAGAAAACTCTTGAGAGTTCCTTGGACAGCAAGGAGATTAAACCAGTCAATCCTAAAGAAAATCAACCCTGAATACTCATTGGAAGGATGGATGCTGAACTTGAAGCTCCAATGCTTTGCCCACCTCATGCAAAGAGTCAACTTGTTTGAAAAGACCCTGATGCTAAGAAAGATTGAGGGCAGGAGGAGAAGTGGGCAACAGAGGATGAGATGGTTGGATGGCATCACTGACTCAATGGACATGAGTTTGAGCAAACTCCTGGAAAGAGTGAAGGACAGGGAAGACTTGTGTGCTGCAGTCCATGGATCACAAAGAGTTGGACACAACTTAGAATCTGAACAACAACAAAGAATTAAAAACATTCATAAAATGAAAGAATTTCATAAATGAAGAAGTTTCTGAAAATTTAAAACTTCATGAAATTAAAAACTACTTCATCAAATTAAAAACTTCCTAATATTAAAATTATAAAATTATTTATAAAATTAAAAATTTCTACTCCATGAAACACCTTATTCAGAAAACCAAAAGATGAATCACAGACTGGAAGAAGTCATTTCCAAAACACATATCGAATAAAGGATCTGTACTCAGATTAGACCAAACAGCCACATTTACATTTGGTAAAGACTGAAAAACACACCTCACCAAGAATATAAAGAGATATGTACACAGATATTTTTTGAAGTGAAAGAAAGAGAAGTCACTCAGTCATGTCTGACTCTTTGCGACAACATGGACTGTAACCTACCGGGCTCTCCATCCATGGGATTTTCCAGGCAAGAGTACTGGAGTGGGTTGCCATTTCCTTCTCCAGAGGATCTTCCCAACCCAGGGATTGAACCCGGGTCTCCTGCATTGCAGGCAGATGCTTTACCATCTGAGCCACCAGGGAAGCCTTAGATATTTTTTATCAGGATATAATTTTTTATATCTCTGTGTAGATTTTAACATCTCTAGGTAGATATTTTTATCTCTCAGTAGATGTAAATAGATATTCCATAAAACTAAAACTTCCATAAAAATAACTTTCATAAACTGAATAACTGGCATAAATTGAATAACTGGCCTTTCACATAGTTAATAATATTCATATTACTCACTTCCATACAATTTTATTCACTTTCATATGACTAAAAACTTCCTCAGAAAAATAAAAATTATAAAATTATTTATAAAATTGAAACCTTTTACTCTATGAAATACCTTATTCAGAAAATCAAATAATGAATGACAGACTGAGACAGACTATTTCCAAAACACATATCAGATAAAGAATCTGTACTCAAATTATATGAAACAGCTCCATTAAAATTTGGCAAGGATTGAAACATAAACCTGGAGAAAAAAGATAAACATAGTAAATAAGGAAGGAAGGAAGGACTAGGGTTGGGTAGAGACAGCCTCTTGAGACAGCTAACCCTAGGATCTGACATCCCCACACCTGGGTCAATGTCCTGAGAAAACCATCATTCAGCGCATGCAGCCCACTTTCATTGCACCACTACTTACATAGATTAAATCTTAAAGAAATATAGTATGTATATACAATGGGCCATTACTGAGACATGAAAACTGCCACTAAAATTCTGAAATTATGCCACTAGTAACCACAAGGTTAAACCCTGGAGGATCAAACACTAAGTGGAGTCAGCAATAGAGGAAGAAAATAGCAGATGATGTCCCTTCTAGGCGAAGTTAAACAAAGAGATACACTGGAAGTAATTTACAACATCAAAGGAGACTCAAAGATTAAAACACGAAAAAAGAATCCAGAAAAAAAGGAAAAGGGCTAGGGATGAATTAGGAGGTTGGTATTAATGTATACACAGAAATCTGTATCTGTGATAGATAATCCACTAGGATTGTCTCCTTCCTTCCTTCTGCCTATGCACTGAAATCCGTATCTCTAACATACCCGCAGAAATCTGTATCTGTATTAGCTAACCCACAAGGATTATCTCCTGCCTGCCTTCCCTCCTTTTTGCCTTTCTTCCATTTATGTATACATAGAAATACTTATCTCTAACATATAAATAAATACCTGTCACTGTAATAGATAATCCATAAAGAATATTTCCTTCCTTCATTCCCTGCACATATAAAAAAAATTGTATCTCTAATAGTTACCCCACAGGGACCCAATGTTCACCACAGAGAACTTTACTCCACCTTGTTCTATAACCTCTATGGCAAAAGAATCAATAAAAATACAAATATGCTGTATGATTATGTCAAAACTGAGTCAGTCTGTTTTATACTTATTGTAGTGAAAGGGAAAAAAGAGGAATGAGTTTTTCTCTTTCCCTTTCCTGAGAACAAAGACGATAAAGAGAAAGAACAGTGAACAGGCCTGAACATTCCTAGTTTTTTTTACTTTCAGTTCAGTTCAGTTGCTCAGTGTGTCCAACTCTTTGCAACCCCATGAATTGCAGCACACCAGGCCTCCCTGTCCATCACCATCTCCCGGAGTTCACTCAGACTCACGTCCATCGAGTCGGTGATGCCATCCAGCCATCTCATCCTCTGTTGTCCCCTTCTCCTCCTGCCCCCAATCCCTCCCAGCATCAGAGTCTTTTCCAAAGAGTCAACTCTTTGCATGAGGTGGCCAAAGTACTGGAGCGTCAGCTTTAGCATCATTCCTTCCAAAGAAATCCCAGGGCTGATCTCCTTCAGAATGGACTGGTTGGATCTCCTTGAGGTCCAAGGGACTCTCAAGAGTCTTCTCCAACACCACAGTTCAAAAGCATCTTTTTTTACTTTGGCTGCTCCTAACTCTGCATGTCTGTAACTAAGTTTGCTTTCTGCCCCTTAACTCTGCAGGAGCTACAGTTCACATTTTTCTTTATACTCTATGCTAAATACATCCCTTATCTGATTACAACACCCTTCCCCTTGTAGTTACACATCAGAAAGAAGGCCACAGAGCCACTGAATGGCCAGACTCAATTACTGAGGTACTGATGCCAGCCTGGACTGTCTTTGAAATTATTAAATAAAAATCAGTCAGTCAGTCAGTCAGTTCAGTTGCTCAGTCATGTCGGACTCTTTGCTGTCCAATGGACTGCAGCATGCCAGGCTTCCCTGTCCATCACCAACTCCCGGAGCTTACTCAAACTCATGTCTATCACGTCAGTGATGTCATCCAACCATCTCATCCTCTGTCGTCCCCTTCTCCTCCCACCTTCAATCTTTCCCAGCATCAGGGTCTTTTCCAGTGAGTCGATTCTTTGCATCAGGTGGCCAAAGTATTGGAGTTTCAGCTTCAGCATTAGTCCTTCCAATGAATATTCAGGGCTGATCTTCTTTAGGATGGACTGGTTTGATCTCCTTGCAGTCCAAGGGACTCTCAAGAGTCTTCTCCAACACCACAGTTCAGAAGCATTCTGCCATATTAATGAACAAGAAATGTCACCACCATCAGTGATTTCTGGCCCCCAAATGTGAATGAAGGCTCCCCAAATTGTGATCCAGGGGATGCTGCCAACCCCCCCGCTTGGTGACTGCTGAGGGGCTGGGGGTGCAGGAAGCTAGGTGAACAAGGAGATGGGATGGGCCCCAATGGCTGAAGAGCGCGGGAAAGGAGTGGAGGCAGTGACCCCGAGGCTGCACCTCCCACACACAGGATGCTGAATTCCTTAACCCGATACCTGATCTTTGATGTGCAGACTGCCTGCTCCCTGTGTTGCAAACCTGTAT
This sequence comes from Aepyceros melampus, assembly GCA_006408695.1. Lineage (NCBI taxonomy): Eukaryota > Metazoa > Chordata > Mammalia > Artiodactyla > Bovidae > Aepyceros > Aepyceros melampus. Next base: position 123,494 of record SJXQ01009441.1, on the reverse strand, counting down.
ATAGCCTGACTTACCCTCTGCCTCCTTGGAGCAGTTTTCTCAGAGCTACTGAGATGCTGTCTCCTGGGTTTGGAATCCTAAACATTCCCACCAAACAAAATAACTCTCTACTTTCAGGTTGTGACTTATTTTTTAGTCAACAAAACAATGCATGAGGTAGAAATCAAGATCCTGTCACCTTTGCCCCTCATCTTATATAAGCCCCTAGACTCCTCGTGGAGCGGGGGCGCAGTTCTTGAGGCATGAGACTACTGTGTTCCGTTCTCTGCCGGATGAGAATTAAAGCCACCCTTCTATTTCCTCCAAACTCTGTCTCCATGTTTTTCATTCATCTTTGGTGGGCAGAGAGGCCAAGCTTTTGGCCAGCAACACACTGAGGACAAGCACAAAACAGCAAATCAACCAGACTTCAACATAGCGTTGGCGTGAGATTAAAGAAAAGGAAAGAAAAGCAATGCCTAGTTTACTCCCTCCCACCTGCTGGATTCAGGATGCTATTTGATCCTGGGAACATGACTAGGTTTGAGTCACAGGGCTGGACTCGGGTGGGGTCAACACAGCACGACAGGGTGCCCTTCACTGAGATCTATCTCAATCCTGTACTGTCTGATTTGCCCTGACTAGGACCAGAACTCCTAGTGCACCCAAACGATGGTGGCCCAACCCTCGCCTCGTGGACAAGAGGTGAAGTCACCAAGTATCCAGGGCCCCTGGTGCTGGGGTCCGGCTCAAGACTCCTCCCTGAGAGTGCAGCCTCATAGGCCCTCAGCAGGGAGTGATGCCCCAGGTACTGAATAGCCTAGCGTGGAGGGGTGAAGCTTCAGAGCAAACAAGTAGTGAGACACAAGCCCTTGGGAGTTTGCTCAGACACATTCCACTCCAATTCACAGCCCAGGAAGCCAACTGTCCCTAAGGCTTGGTTGCAGGTAGAACCAGAGTTGGGCATGAGGAAGTGCTGCCACCTTGTGGACATTTCCTGTAACTACAAATCACCCACCAGTGCTTACTGGCACCTCCAATTCACAAGGCCTGTGGGGGGTTCTTAATGGCAGCTGCCCTCAGGAAAGGTCCTGCCACAGGTATTGCAGAAATAAATTCTAAACACCACAGATTTACAAGAAATCAATGAAACAGGCAAATTTTCCTTCTATCCTTCAAGGGAAAAAAAAGCAAAAAACGGCCACAAGACAAGATATGCATCCCTAATTATTACAAGAAGAATGTCAATCAAAATGAAAACAAGAAATCAAATCTCATCTGACAGAATGGTCATCCTGACTGTCTGCAAACAGTAAATGGTGGAGAGAGCAGGGAGCTGACAGAATCCCTCTACAAATTCTCTAGGAATAGACATTGGCAAGAGCTCTAGAAAAGACAGCCTCCAGAGGCCAGAGAGAGAATTTCAAGAGAGCTAAGCTTAGCATTTTAATACTGACACCTGGGCCTATATTACAGAAACCCATCATTCAAAATGACACATGCACCCAACATTCACTGCAGGGCTAATTCCAATAGCCAAGACACAGACCCAAGAAAACGTCCCTCAACAGATTAAATCTTAAAGAAACATGGTACATATATACAATGGAATTTACTCAGACATGAAAAACCACCACTGAAATGAAATTAGGCCAATGGTCCCCAAGGGACTGATCTTGGAGGAAAATACACTAAGTGAAGTCAAAAACAGAGGAAGAAAATAGCAGATGGTATCCCTTGTGAGTGAAATTGAAGAGAGATACAGAGGAAGTAATTTACAACATTAAAAGAGACTTTGAGATTCAAACACAAAGAATCCCCTCCACCAAAAAAAAAAAAAAAGGGAAAGTGCCAGGAATGAATTAGGAGGTTCCTACTACCCTAAACACAGAAATCTGAATCTGGAACAGATAATCCACATGGGTTATCTCCTCCCTTCCACATATGTACTGAAATGTGTATGTCTAACGTTGCTGCTGTATGTTCGCTAGGTTGTGTATGACACTTTGCAAACCCCTGGACTGTAGCCACCCGGGCTCCTCTGCCCATGGCATCTCCCAGGCAAGTATACTGGAGTGGGTTGCCATTTCCTTCTCCAGGATCTCTAACATAACCACAGAAATATGCATCTGTATTAGCTAATCCACAAGGATTATCTTCCACCTTCTGTCCTTCCTTCATTTCTTCCTTTAATCATTTATCCAGAGAAATATTTATCTTTAACGTATACAAAGATATCTATAGCTGTAATAGATAATCCATAAGAACTATCTCCTTTGTTTCTTGCAAATGTACAAAAAAACTGTACCTCTAATAAATGTCCCGCAGGGATTTGATGTTCAGCACAGAAAACTTTAGTAAGTAAGTATACTCAACTTTATTCAATAACCTCTATGGCAAAAGAATAAATAAAAATACTAAAGCCTGTAATGTATATGTCATAGCTGGATCAGTCCATTGTACACTGCAGACAAGGACAAAACTGAAAACCAACTACACTTCAACATAGCATCGGCATGAAATTAAAGGAAAGAAAAGCAATGCCTAGTTTATTCCCTGCGACCTGCTTGATTTAGGATGCTATCCGAATCCTGGCACCTGAGTAGGCTTGGGTTCCAGGACTGGACTGGGGTGGGGTCCAGACAGCTGAGCAGGGTACCCATCTTAGATACTGCCCTACTTAAACCTGTACTCTCTGGTTTGCCCTGCAGGCATGGCTTGGTTTCATTGAGTTAGACAAGGGTGTGGTCCTAGTGTGATTAGATTGACAAGTTATGATGATGTGATGACTAATCTAGAGCCAGACATCCTGGAATGTGAAGTCAAGTGGGCCTTAGGAAGCATCACTACGAACAAAGCTAGTGGAGGTGATGGAATTCCAATTGAGCTGTTTCAAATCCTGAAAGATGATGCTGTGAAAGTGCTGCACTCAATATGCCAGCAAATCTGGAAAACTCAGCAGTGGCCACAGGACTGAAAAAGGTCACTTTTCATTCCAATCCCAAAGAAAGGCAATGCCAAAGAATGCTCAAACTACCGCACAATTGCACTCATCTCACATGCTAGTAAAGTAATGCTCAAAATTCTCCAAGCCAGACTTCAGCAATACGTGAACCGTGAACTCCCTGATGTTCAAGCTGGTTTTAGAAAAGGCAGAGGAACCAGAGATCAAATTGCCAACATCCGCTGGATCATGGAAAAAGCAAGAGAGTTCCAGAAAAACATCTATTTCTGCTTTATTGACTATGCCAAAGCCTTTGACTGTGTGGATCACAGTAAACTGTGGAAAATTCTGAAAGAGATGGGAATACCAGACCACACTTATATATACGTTAGTATCAAGCTGCTTTTAGAAAAGGCAGAGGAACCAGACATCAAATTCCCTACATCCGCTGGATCATGGAAAAAGCAAGACAGTTCCAGAAAAACACCTATTTCTGCTTTATTGACTATGTCAAAGCCTTTGACTGTGTGGATCACAAGAAACTGTGGAAAATTCTGAAAGAGATGGGAATACCAAATGACCTAACCTGCCTCTTGAGAAATCTGTATGCAGATCAGGAAGCAACAGTTAGAACTGGACATGGAAAAACAGACTGGTTCCAAATAGGAAAAGGAGTATGTCAAGGCTGTATATTGTCACCCTGCTTATTTAACTTATATGCAGGGTACATCACAAGAAACGCTGGACTGGAAGAAACACAAGCTGGAGTCAAGATTGCCAGGAGAAATATCAATGACCTCAGATATGCAGATGACACTACCCTTATGGCAGAAAGTGATGAGGAGCTAAAGAGCATCTTGATGAAAGTGAAAGAGGAGAGTGAAAAAGTTGGCTTAAAGCTTAGTTTTTAGAAAACTAAGATCATGGCATCTGGTCCCATCACTTCATGGGAAATAGATGGGGAAACAGGAGAAACAGTGTCAGACTTTATTTTTTTGGGCTCCAAAATCACTGCAGATGGTGACTGCAGCCATGAAATTAAAAGATGCTTACTCCTTGGAAGAAAAGTTATGACCAACCTAGATAGTATATTCAAAAGCAGAGACAT
>SJXQ01009441.1:73132-119438 GCA_006408695.1 Aepyceros melampus | reverse complement strand
AAAAGTTGGCTTAAAGCTCAACATTCAGAAAACGAAGATCATGGCATCTGGTCCCATCACTTCATGGGAAATAGATGGGGAAACAGTAGAAACAGTGTCAGACTTTATTTTTTGGGGCTCCAAAATCACTGCAGATGGTGACTGCAGCCATGAAATTAAAAGACGCTTACTCCTTGGAAGAAAAGTTATGACCAACCTAGATAGTATATTCAAAAGCAGAGACATTACTTTGCCAACTAAGGTCCATCTAGTCAAGGCTATGGTTTTTCCAGTGGTCATGTATGGATGTGAGAGTTGGACTGTGAAGAAGCCTGAGCGCAGAAGAATTGATGCTTTTGAACTGTGGTGTTGGAGAAGACTCTTGAGAGTCCCTTGGACTGCAAGGAGATTCAACCAGTCCATTCTGAAGGAGATCAACCCTGGGATTTCTTTGGAAGGAATGATGCTAAAGCTGAAGCTCCAGTACTTTGGCCACCTCATGCGAAGAGCTGACTCATTGGAAAAGACCCTGATGCTGGGAGGGATTGGGGGCAGGAGGAGAAGGGGATGACCGAGGATGAGATGGCTGGATGGCATCACAGACTCAATGGACGTGAGTCTGAGTGAACTCTGGGAGTTGGTGATGGACAGGGAGGCCTGGCGTGCTGCGATTCATGGGGTCGCAAAGAGTTGGACACAACTGAGTGACTGTACTGAACTGAACTGTCTGGTTTGCCCTGGCTGGAGCCAGAATCCCTAGTGAACCCAAATCCTAATGGACCGATGCTCTGACTTGAAGGAACATGGAAAATCACCCAGACCCCAGGTCCCCTGGTGCTAGGGTCCCCAGCTTAAGACTCCTTCCTGAGAGAGCAGCCTCCTGGGCACCTCAGCAGAGAGCAGTGCCCCAGGTTGGCATGAGGCTAGAGGGGAGCGGTGAAGCTTCAAAAAAATAGTGAGATACGAGGGTTGGATGTTCAGGCATATTCCACTTTAATTTACAACCCAGGAAGCCAACTTTCCCTAAGGCTCTGGTTGCAGGTGGAACCAGAGTTGGACATGAAAAAGTGCTGCTTCCTTGTGGACATTTCCTGTAACTACAGCTTAAACACTGGCGCTTACTAGCCCTCCAGTTCACAAGCTCTGTGGGCTGCTAATGACAGCTGCCCTCAGGAAAGGTCCTGAGATGGTTACTGCAGAAATAAATTCCAAACACAACCAACTTTCAAGAAGTCAATTGCAACAGGTAAACTTTCCTCACATCCTTTACAGAAAAGAAAAATCCCCAAACGGCCACAGGACAAGATGCTCAACATTCCTAATTATTGCAGGAGGAATGCCAATCTAAAAGACACCAAGAAATCAATTCCCACCTGTCAGAATGGTCATCCTCACAAGTCTACAAACAGTAAACAGGGGAGAGAGCCACACAGAGAGGAAACCCCCCTACGTGGTCAGTGTGAGTGGACACTGGGAACAGCCCCTAGAAAGGACAGTCTCCTCAGGCCAGAAACTAAAGCTTCAAAAGGGCTCAGCCTATGGCCTGACATACCCACACCTGGGCCTGTATCCTGAGAAAACTGTCAGTGAAAAAGACACAGGCACCCCATCATTCGCTACAGAGCCAAGACACAGAACCAGCCAGACGTCACCCGATGGATCAAAGGTTAAAGAAGATGTGCACATACACACAATGGACTGTTACTCAGTCGTGAAAAATGCCACTGAAATCATGCCACTAATTGCCACAAGGATCGACCTTGGACTAAGCAAAATCAGTCAGATGGAGAAAGACAATAGCATATGATGTCCCTTGTCAGCAAAATACAAAAAGAGACACAAAGGAACAAATTTACAACACAAAAAGTGATTCGAGAATTCAACACAATCAGAAGTTTCCAAGAAAAAGTGATGTCAGGATGTCAGCGCTAACATATACACGGTAATCTGTATCTGTAATATATAATCCAGAAGGATTATCTCTTTCCTTCTTCCTTCCTGCCAAATATACACAGAAATCTGTATCTGTACCAGATACTCAGGAAGGACCTCATGGTCAGCACAGGGTACTTTGTTCCACCTTCTGCAATAACCTCTATCTATGGCAATAGAATCCATAAAAGATCAGATAAGCTGTATGTATATGTCATAAGCGAATCAGCTGAAGACAAGCACAAAACTGCAAATTGACTCTACTCCAGACAGCACAGGCATGAGACTAAAGAAAAGGAATAGAAAAGCAGTGCCTAGTTTATTCCCCACAATCTCCCTGAGTTGGGCTGCTCTCCCGTTCCTGGAGCCTGAGCAGGCTTGAGTCTCATGTCTGGACTGGGCTGGAGTCAAGACAGCCAGGTTGAGACAATCAAAATTTTAATAGACATGTAACCTGCTATTTTGGCCCCACTGGGTACAACAGCCAAGACAGGAAAGCAAGCTAGTTGTAGAAGCACAGATGAATGGATTCAGACAATGGGGTCCATGTACACAACGGAATATTTCCCGACCATAAAGAAGTAGGAGATAATGCCAAGTCCAGCCTCAGGAAAAAAGTATAGAGATGATCATTCCAAGTGAAGTGAGGGAGACAAGGAAAGACAAGTATCAGATGATATCACTTCTAGCTATCAACTAAAGATGGATACAGATGAACTTATTGCCTGGAGACACAGCTTACACACTTAGAAAAGAAACTTCTGGTCACCAAGATATAAAGATGTGGGGCATGGAGAAAAGAGCTGCTTCAGACTAAGATATGCACACTACTATTGATAAAGTCAGTGACCAGGACCCACTGTGTACCACAAGGAAACTCACTCCACACTCTGTATTAACCTGTAAAGAAAAAACCCAACAAATCATATATACACCTACGTAAAATTGAAACAATTTGGGGTAGAAAGAAAAGGAAAAAATAATACACCCACAAGACTGTAATTCACTGTATACTCCAGTTCAAATGATGGAATGAAAACAGAAAAATCAAAAAAGAAATTTTGATTCTATTCTCCTCAGACATACAGGCTGGGCTGGTATCACATCCCTGGAGCCTGGCTGGTTTGGGTCCCAAGGCTGGAGTGTCCTGGGGCTGAGAGAGCTGGGAGCATATAGCAGGCAGTGTGTCTCCAAAATGGACCTGGAGTGCCTGTTGCCCTCTCTAGAGACCCCAACCTCCAGAGACAGGCAGAAGAAATTAAGAGATTGGAATTAACATATACATATTAATATATATCAAATAGATGATTAAAAGTACCTACCAAATAGCTTAGGAAATTATTGAAACTGTAATCATCTATATGCGAAAAAGAACCCTAAAGAGAGAATATATAAACGTTTATGTATAACTGAATCGAGTTCCTGCACACCTAAAACAAACACATCAGAAATCCTCTCTAAGCCCACAGAAAATAACAAGGAATTTAGAGGAGAAAAAAATGTGGCATGGGGTAGTGCTGCCGCCTTGTGGCCATTCTATGTAACAACACCACTAAGAGCTGTGCCCCGGGAATTTAAGATTCACAAGGATCCAGGGCTTTAAGTAAAAAACATTCATACTCCAGGACTGTCCTTGGAGTTGTCATTGAAAAAGAATCCAAAACAAAGTAGGTGTTAAAGGAGCCAATTTCAAGGTGTAAGTTTAAGTCACACTCTAAAAGAATCACATGAAAAGATGTCAACATCACTAAACATTAGAGAAATGCAATTCTAAACTACAATGAGGTATCACATCACACCAGGAGGAATGGCCATTCTCAAACACTCTGCAGTCAGTCAGTGCTGGAGAAGATGTGCAGACAAGGGAGCCCTCCTCCACTGATGCTTGGGATGTAAATGGGTAACAGCCACTCTGGAGGACACCATGAGGATTCCCTCAACCGTGAAAGTGAGAATGAAATTAGAAAACATCCCAACATCAAACACAAAATAAACCGCAGAGAGCATAAATATCTAAATGTAATGATGGGTACTATGAAATTCTTGAGAAAAATATAAACAGGACACAATCTGACATAAAATGCAGCAAGTTCTTTATGGGTCACTGCGCAAATCAGAGAGTGGGACTGAATTAACCTTAAAAGCATTTGCATGCCTAAAGGAATCCCTCAAGGAAAGACTAGGACAATCCTCAGAATAGGAAAAAATATTTGGCAAAGGAGATACCCACAAGGGATTCATCTCCAAAACATACAAACAGCTTGTACAACTTCATATCAACAATACATATATCCAAGAACAAAATGGGCCAAAGATTAAAATGGTTAATTCTCTCAGGAAGGTCTATAGATTGTACTTAGGCACATGAAAATATGCTCAGAATCACTAATTATTAGGAAAACACAAATCAAAATCCAATGAGCTAAGCACTCACATTGGTCACAATGGTCATCTTAAAACATCTTAAAGAATAAATGCTAGGACTTCCCTGGTGGTGCAGTGTTAAGAATGTACCTGCCAATGCAGGAGATACAGTTTGGAACCATGGTCTCAGAAGATTCCACATCAGTGGGGCCACTAAGCCCATATGTGCCAAAACTGCTGAGCCTATGCTCTGCTGCTGCTAAGTTGCTTCAGTCGTGTCTGATTCTGTGAGCAGCCCACGGCAGCCCATGAGGCTCCCCTGTCCCTGGGATTCTCCAGGCAAGAAAACTGGAGTGGGTTGCCATTGCCTTCTCCAGAGCCTGTGCTCTAGAGCCCCTGAATTACAACTACTGAGGCCTCCCACTGCAACTCCTGAAGCCTGGTGCTCTAGAGCTCGCATTCTGCAACCAGAAGCCACCACAATGAGAAGCCTCATTCTGACAGTGAAACTAGAGAGTAGTCCCCGCTCACTGCAGATAGAGAGAGGTGGATTTCTGCAACCAAGGCCCAGTGCAACCAAAGACAAATGAATAAGTAAAATTATTTAGAAAAGAATAAATGCTGGAGAGACAAGGAAACCCACCTGAACTGTTGATCACAATGTACATAGCTCCATTTAGTAGGGAGAACAGTATGGAGGGTCATTTGAAAAATAACATAGAAGTACTTTCAGTTCAGTTCAGTTCAGCCACTCAGTGGTTCCGACTCTTTGCAACCCCATGAATCGCAGCACGCCAGGCCTCCCTGTCCATCACCATCTCCCGGAGTTCACTCAGACTCACGTCCATTGAGTCCGTGATGCCATCCAGCCATCTCATCCTCGGTCGTCCCCTTCTCCTCCTGCCCCCAATCCCTCCCAGCATCAGGGTCTTTTCCAATGAGTCAACTCTTCACATGATGTGGCCAAAGTAGGAATCTAAATCCGGAGAAAATAAAAAAATGTAAAAGACCCTCCTGCAATCATAGCCCAAAGATGCAACAGCCAAGTCTGGGAAGCAAGCTAATTGTAGAAATTTCAGATGAATGGATACAGATGATAGGGTACCTATACACAATGCAATGTTTCTCAGCTATAAAGAGGCAGGAAATAATGCCAAGTCCAGTCACAGAAAAGAAATTAGAGATGATCATTCAAAGTGAAGTAAGGGAGACAAGGACAGACAAGCATCATATGATATCACTTCTAGATGTAATCTAAAAATGGATAAAAATGAACTCTTTTAAATAGACACAACCTCATAGACTTAGAAAAGAAACAACTGCTCACCAATACAGAAGGCTATGGGTGAGGGAGAAACGAGCTGCTTGAGACTCATATATGCACACTACTATTCATAAAGTCACCAGGACCTACTGTGTAACACGAGGGAACATATGCAACACTGTGTGATTACCTACATGTAAAAACCCGAAAAATAATGTATATACATCTGTGTAGAAGTGAATCAAATTATCCTGGATAACGACCCACATGATTGTAATTCACCTATTTCCTCCAGTTCAAATTACAGGATAAAAACATTAAAAAGAAAAATGAAAGAAATGCTGACTCCATTCCCCTCAGGCCACAGTGACCTAGGCTGTGGTCACGTCCCTGGGGCCTGACCGGCTTGGGTCCCGAGGCTGGAGTGTCCTGGGCTGAGGGAACTGGGAGCGTGTGGCAGGCAGTGTGCCTCCACAAAGAACCTAGGGTGCCTTTGCCCTCTGCAGAGCCTCCAGATAAGGCACGAGAAATTAGGAGTTTGGAATTAACATATACATATTAATATGTAATCAAAAAGATGATCAAAAATTACCTGCTGAAAAGTGGAGAGAAGTTTATTGAACACACTGTAATCACCTATATGCAAAAAAGAACCTGAAAGAGAATGAATATCCATATATGACTAAATTGAATTCCTGTACACCAGAAACAAATACCACATCAGAAATCGACTCTATTCCAATATAAAATAGCAACGAAATTACAGGTTAAAAAAAAAAAAAAAAAAAAATTGTGGCATGAAGAAGTGCTGCCACCTTGTGGCCATTCTCTGTGATTACATGATGAAAAGTTATGCCGTTGGGTATTTAACATTCACAAGGATTCAAGCTTTGCAAGGAAAAAACACATACACTTGAGGTCTTAGGAGTGGACATCCAAAAAGAATTCAAAACAAAGCAAGTGTTCAAGTGGCCAATTTCAGGTAGTAAGTTTAACTCACACCCTTTAAAAAAATCACATTAAAATATATCACCATTGCTAAATATTAGAGAAATGCAAATCAAAACTCCAATGAGGTATTTCCTCATATGATTCACAATTGCCATTGTCCAAAAGTCGACAAACAATAAATGCTAGAAAAAGTGTGGAAAAAAGGAAACCCTCCTACACTGGTAGTGAAAATGTAATTAAATTAGTAATGGTGTGCAGGTTTTTAAAGAAATGATACTGAGAATGTAATTAGAATACCCCCTGGTGCATACATAAAAATAAACTCCAAATAGATTAAAGACCTAAATAAAAGGACAGATATAATGAAACTCTTAAGGAAAGGAGCAGAATACACTTTGACATAAAATGCAGCAAGTCCTTTTCCGACCCACGTCTTAAAATCATGAATAAAACAAAAATAAATTAACGGGACCTGCTGCTGCTGCTGCTAAGTCACTTCAGTCGTGTCCGACTCTGTGCGACCCCAGAGATGGCACCCCACCAGGCTCCCCCGTCCCTGGGATTCCCCAGGCAAGAGCATTGGAGTGGGTGCCATTTCCTTCTCCAATGCATAAACGTGAAAAGTGAAAATGAAGTCGCTCAGCTGTGTCAGACTCTTTCTGACCCCATGGACTGCAGCCCACCAGGCTCCTCCATCCATGGGATTTTCCAGGCAAGAGTACTGGAGTAGGGTGTCATTGCCTTCTCCTAATTACCCTTAAAAGCGTTGTAACAGCAAAGGAAACAGAAACATAACAAAAAAAAGATCCTCATAATTAAACTAATATTTGCAAAGACACCCACAAGGAATGTACCTTCCAAATGTACAAACAGCTTATGCACCTCAATATCAAAGAAACAACCCAATCAAATAGGGGCACAAGATTTAAATGGGCATTTCTCCAAAGAAGACACAGAGGTGGCCATGAAGCACATGAAAAGATGCTCACCATCTGTAAGATTAGAGAACTGTGAGTCAGAAATACAATGTGGTATCGCCTCACCTGGGTCAGAATGGTCAGCATGAAAAAATCTACAAAAATAAATGCTGGAGAGGGTATGGAGGAAAAAGGACTCTCCTCCCTGTTGGTGGGAATGAAAGTCAGTAAATCTATGAAGGAGAACAAAACAAAGGCTCATTAAAAACTACACAGAGAAGTACCACAGGACCCAGCAATCCCATTCTTGGGCATAAATTCAGAGAAAATCATAGTTTTAAAGACAGGTGCATGCTGCATTCATGGCAGCACCATGTACAATAGCTGAGACCTGGAAGCGACCTTAGTGGATAAGGACAGATGAATGGGTAAACAAGATGGGGTGCATGCACACAGTGCCATATTGAAAGGATGACATCATGCCATGTCCAGCAATAAGGGGATCATAGTAAGTGAAATGAAAGAAAGACAGACAAGTATCATACGATATCACTTAGTGCTGATTCTAAAAATGGATACAAACGAACTTTACCAAACAGAAACGGCCTTGCAACATAGCAAAGCACCTTATGTTTACCAAAAGGGAAAGGTGGTGGGTGGTAAGAAATGAGCAGGTGTTGATGAGGACCCCAAACAACACTGCATAATAAACTATATGGGAAGAGAGCCCCAAAAAGGACATGTACACGTCTATGCATAAGTGAATCATGTTGCTGTCCACCTAAAACAAAAACAAACAAACAGACCCTACAACATTGTGAGTCACCTACACACCAATACAAAATACGAATTACAAACAGTGAACGTCAACTCTGTTCCCCTCAGGCCTTGGTGACCTGGGCTACTGTCATATCCCTGAAGCCTGGGTAGGCTTGGTTCCCAAGGATGGACTGTCAGGGGCTGACGGAGCTGGGGAGGGTGTGCCAGCCAATGAGCCCTGCCCCGTGGACCTGGTGAGCCTGTTTTCTGCACAGGCCCACAACCTCCAGATCCAGGAGGACCCTCCTGCAGTGAAACTATGCCTACTGCACCCAAAGGACGTGGAGCCTCTGGACTGAAAGCTTGAAAAGCCCGTGGGCTCCTGTCTCCTGGTGGTGGGGTTCCACCTCCAGCCTCTTTCCTTAGGGTTGCCCAAGCTATGGGTAAAAGCATCCTCCCCAGAGTGGTGTTGCAGGAACTGGGATGTGTCCAGGAGACGGGGGTAAGGAAGGAAGAAGGAATGGGACACAAGCCTTAGGTGTTTGTTCTGGCACTTTCCACTCTAACTAACAATCCAGGAAACAGGACTTTCCCCAAGGCTCTGGTTCCCCGAGGAACCAGAGTTGGGCATAAAGACATGCTGCCACCTTGTGGCCATTTCCAATAACAACAACCGTAAAACCAGTGCTCATGGGCACTTAATATTCCCAAGGCTTGAGGGGCTAAGGTTAAAAATCACCTGCCCTCAAGAAATATCTTAGGGGAGGTCATCAGAAAAACACTCAAAACAGGGAAGCCATTCAACAAGCCAATCTGAATAAGTTTAACACAGTTTTAAAAAATCACATGAAAAGATGTCAAGATCACTAAATGAGAGAACTGCAAATCAAAACTTCAACAAGGTTATCACCTCATACAGGTCACAATGGCCAGAGGCAGAAACTCTGTAAACAATAATGCTGGAGAAAGTATAGAGCAAAGGGAACCCTCTCACACTGATGCTGGGAATGGAAATTGGGAGCAGCCACTGTGGAGGACACCAGACATGTTCCTTAGTATGAAAATGAGAATGAAATTAGAGTACAATCTAACACCATACACAAAAATAGACTGCAAAAAAATTAAAGGTCTAAATAAAATGGACAGATTCTATGGAACTCTTGAGGAAAAAAAGCAGAACACACTCTGACATAAAATGCAGTAAGATCTTTTTTGATCCATGTCTAAGAATTAGGACATATAAAACAAAAACATACAAATGGGACCTAACAGAGGTTATAAACATTTACACAGCAAAGGAAACCATCAGTGAAAGAAAAAAAGACAATCAAGAATGGAAACAATTTGTGTAAATGAAGATAGACACAGGGACTTTATCTCTACACATACAAACAATTCATACAGCTCAGTATCAAAAACAAACAATCCAATAAAAAACTGGCCAAAGATCTAAAAATACATTTCTCCACAGAAGGCATGGAGATGGCCATAAGGTACAAGAAAAGATTCTTACATCACTAGGTACTTACCCAAAAGGCAAGTCAGTTGTATTACTTCATATCAATCAGAATCACTATCTCAAAAAAATCTACAACAATAAATTCTGCAGAAGGTGTGGAGAGAAGAAAACCCTCCCACCATGGAGAGGAATGTAAACGGGTACATCCACTAGGGAGAACATTACGGAGGTTCTTTAAAACACTAAACACAGAGGTACCAAGTGACCCAGCAATTCTATACCTAAGCATAGATTCAGTGAAACCCAAACTTTTAAAAGACTCCTGCACCCCAATGGTCATGGCAGTACTAGGTACAATAGCAAAGACAGGGAAGCGACTGAAGTGTATAAGGACAGATGAATGGATACAGAGGTGTGGTATATATACATAGTGCAATGTTACTCAGAAATAAAGAGGGATGAAATAATGCCATTTCCAGTTACAGGGAAGAAACGAGAGATGATCATACTGAGACAGGGAAGACAGGTGTCATAGGATATCATTTCAGGTGGAACCTAAAAATGGATACAAATGAACTTTTTACAAAAGAGAATCGGCCTCAGAGACTTAAAAAAGAAACTTATGGCTACCAAAGAAAAGTTTCAGGGGGCAGAGAGTCATTAGCTGGTTCAGATAAGGTATATACCATAAAAAAATGGTGCTGAAGGGTTCTTAACAGTCACAAGTCTGACAAGGCTGTAAATGACACCCGCCATCAAGAAATGTCCTGGGGTAAATCACTGGAAAAGAATTCCATACGGGGCCAGCTTTCAGGAAAGCAGATTTAAGCGGTAAATTGTACACACAAGGTGTAAAATAACAAAAGCACGTGGAAAGATACTCCACATCAGTAATTATTAAATCAGTGCCAATCAAAACTACAATGAAGTATCACCTCACACTGGTCACAACTGCCATCATCAAAAAGCTCTACAAAGAATCAATGCTGCAGAGGACGTACAGAAAAGGGAATCTTCCCACAATCTTGGTGGGAATGTAACTGGTGAAGCCTCTATTGAAAACAGCATGCAGTTTCCTTGAACACTAAACATACAGGTATCACACGATGCTACAATCCCACTCCCAGGTTTAGATCTGGAGAAATTCATCATTGAAATTCATTCAGCGAAATGACACGTGCACCCCTATTTTCAGGCTAGCACTGTTTACAATACCAAAGATGTAGACTCTACCAAAATGTCCACTGACAGAAAAATGAAGACTATGTGGTATATCTGTACACTGGAATACTACTCAGCCACTAAACGGGATGAAATAAGACGTTGGCAGCCACATGGATGGACTGAGAAACTTTCATCCCAAGTGAAGTAAGTCAAAGAGAAAAAGACAAATATCCTAAGATATCACATACAGGGGGAATCTATAAATTCATCCCAATGAACTAATGTACAAAACAAAAATGGACTCACAGACTGAGAAAACCAAATTCTGATTATCAAAAGATAGTTAAAAAGGAGGGATAAATTAAGAGTTCTGATTAAATATAAACACTGCTGCTGCTACTGCTGCTAAGTCGCTTCAGCTGTGTCCTACTCTGTGCGACCCCATAGACGGAAACCCACTAGGCTCCTCTGTACCTGGAATTCTCCAGGCAAGAATACTGGAGTGGGTTGCCATTGCCTTCTCCGTGTGTGTGTGTGTGTGTGTGTGTGTGTGTGTGTTATAAACACTAATATTTATCAAATTGATAATCAAATAGGCCCTACTGAATAGAACAGGGAACTCTACTGAAAATCTGTAATAACCTATCTTAGGAAAAAAACTGGGAAAAGAATAGATATACTTCTATGTAGAATCAAATCAAGTTCCTGTACCAACAAGACAGTGGAAATCAACTCTATTCCACTGTAAAATAAAAATTAAATGACCTGAGCTTGGTGAAGGGGAAACCAGACAGTGGTGACCCATGAATTAGCATGTGATATGCTATGATATTAGTATGATACCTCCAAGCGTTTCACTCAGCAGAACACAGAGCAGCAACCCACGCAAAGGCGCCTGACCCCACGTGAATGCGACCAGGTGCAGAGAAGAGAAAGGACCACAGGCTAATCAGGGCAACACCCTCAATTCAGAAACTGGGCATCTCTGAGGAGAGAGGACACACTGCAGGTGAAGAGCAGATATTGGGTCTCCGGGTACAGGACCCTGACCATGTGGGTGGGGGTGAGCCCACACAATACCCACACCTGCGGTCCTATGGCCCTCAGTCAGGGCACCAGGTCTCTGCCAGTTGGGCCCCTAAAGTGGAAGCAAGTGTGTTCCTACAACCCCCTGGGGTGGTAGAAAGAAGTGTAAGGTCAGTCTCCTCTCCCCACACTGTCCCAGAGAAGTCTTCCTCTTTTCCCTTTGGTTCTGTGTGATGTTAACTGTTTCTACAGCTGTCATGATAATGTTGAACACACTACCTTGGTTCTGGCAGGCTCGGTCCTTTCTTGTTCCACTGAGGTGTTGAGAAAACATGCCAGACGCGGGGCTGGGAGACGAGGGGCAGGTCTGCTCTTGCTGAGGAGGGATGCTCAACCAGATCACAGCAGCAACGTCACCTGCTGCCCATTGGCCTTTTGTCTGATCCATGTGCCCTGCAATCAATTCACCAGGTGAACCTGCCTCCCTTCCCACCATGCTTGTGCTGGTGAATTGGAATAATTACCAGTAGACACCTGAGGAGTCTCCAGGAGCCCCAGGGAGGGTGAACCTCACCGGGGTAAAGAGGCAAACAGGCACAGGCCTGTATAAAGCGAACACCGTAAAGCATGAATTCCTAAACACAAGTGAAGTGCACATGTATTCTTCCCTTTTTCCTAGTTGTCTGTGTGTGGTCTCTCTCTACACATGATCCTGACCCATGCAGATGGAGTGAGACTCACACAGTACCCAGACCCCATACCTGGGGTCACACATCCCCTCTGTCAGGACAAGGACACCATGGCTGTGGTTGGCAGGTTCCCAATGTATAAACAAGCCAGGTTCCTGGGACCTCCAGGGACCCTAGAAAGAAGCTTAGGGTAAGTCTTCTCTCCCCTCGATTGTCCATGAGAAGTCAGGCCCCCCCTGTTTTCATTTTGGTTCTGTGTAATTTCTGCTGCTTTGAAAGTTCATGCTAGAGATGAACACTCTACCTTGGTTCTGGCAGGCTCTGTCTTTCTTGTCCCGCAGGTGCTGAGAAAACAGGAGAGCTGGGAACAGAGGGGCAGCTCTGTTCTCTTTGGAGGAGAGAGTCGACGGAAAGGAGAGCACAGCCGCAACCTCACCTGCTGCCCATTGACGTTTTGCCCGATCCCTGTGCCCTGGAATCAATTCACCAGGTGAACCTGCCTCCCTACTCAACCTGAATGTGCTGGAACATTGGAATGATTACCAGGTAGCCCACCTGAGGGGTCTCCAGGAGCCCCAGGGAGGTGAACCCGGCAGGGGAGAGACTAGGAGCCCTACTGCAGCACCGACCCCCGGGAGGGCCAGGGAAGCCCACTCAGAGGAGAGCACGGTTCCCAGAGAAGCCCACCCAGCCCCAGAGCCCAGACACTGAGCACTGACGCTCAGACGCAGGCACGGAGTTTCCCAGACAGAGGCCAGGCCAGGCCTCCACCTGGGTCCCCATGTCCCAGTGCAGAGAGTACAAGGTCAGGGCTAAATGTTCCCACTGCAGAAAGCACATAGTCTCCTCTAAACATAATCGGTGTAGACAGGACTTGGAGAGGTCTAAACCTACCATGTAGATGGAACTTGGTCAGGTTTAAACTAGTCTAGGGCTGGTCTCCCAGCAGGCACAGGTCACCCACATGCAGGGTCTCTCGTCGTTGGACGGGGGCTCACCCTCCTGTGGGAACCAGGATGCACATTTCTTGAAGAAGAAAGCATCACCGGGCTCCACCCTTCACCTGCATCAGGAAACTGAAAGGATCTGTCATTACACAATCCAGCAGGCAAAACAACAGTGTTACCAATTTCTCTGGCCACATGATCATCAGGATGGAGGGGAGACTCAGGAATTTCTTAGAGTGCAGCCCAGCGTCCTATAAAGATACACCGGAAGTGGCCTGATCCCAGCATCCCAGGCCTCCAGTAGGAGGCGGCCACACTGAAAGTCTTCTGGAAAAGTACCTTCTTTATCAGAATAGAAATATGTTGTTGAAATTGTAAGCATTCTAGTTATTATTTGCAAACCTAAAATATTCTTAAAATCTTGGCACTCTGATCATTGTGTTTCCCATTGGTCCCTTTGTATTCAGATTTTCTGGGTAGAAACAAGCCATCATTTCAAATTAGTTTCTTCTAATTCTGTGTTTTGTTGTTATGAATGAAAGGTCATATTTGAAAAAAATATAAAAATTTTCCTGCAAACAATAGTGACTCAAAGAGCCCATAAAGGGCATGTACTTTGTTTTCTAAGAGTTTCATTTTTCTCCTTGAAGATGCTGAACAAATAGGCCTCCTGGTTTTTTTGCTTCTCTGTTCCAACTGAGCTGAAGAAAATTAATATATCAAGATATAACAGTTTTTGAGTTTTGAAATATCATACCAGTGTAACAGGGGTTCGAGGAAGTGAATGCTCCTATGCTATTGGCAGGCAAACCACATCCTTAAAATAAAGCTTTTGGATGTTGGTTCAAGTACGTGCCAGAATATTGTGTGAAGTGTTAGTTGCTCAGTCATGTCTCTTTGCAACCCTGTGGACCGTATCCTGCCAGGGTCCTCTGTCCATGGGATTCTCCAGGCAAGAATACTGGAGTGGGTAGCCATTCCCTTCTCCAGGGGATCATCCCAACCCAGGGATTGAGCCCAGGTCTCCTATATTGCAGGCAGATTCTTTACCATCTGAGCCACCAAGGAAGCCCAGAATATTGTACAGACCCAAATTAAAACTATCTAAAACTTTCACTGGCAGGGTCACCACCTTTGGGCATGAGGATGCCTTGTGGCAATTCCCCACAACAGCAGCCTTAAAGGTTTTGCTTTCAAGTACTTAATATTCACAAAAATTGCTGGGCTCTAAATGACAATCTCAAGAAATCTCCAGAGTTAAAGAATAAAAAATGCAGGGAAGATCCCACGTGCCATGGAACAACTAAGCCTGTGTGCCACAACTACTGAGTTTGTACTCTAGAGCCTGCAAGACACAAGTACACAGCCCATGCCCTGCAACTTCTGAAGCTCATGTGTGCTAGAGCCTGTGCTCCGCAGCAACAGAAGCCACTGCATGAGAAGCCCACCCGCTGCAATGAAGACCCTGCACAGCCCAAAATAAACAAATAAAAATTTTCTTGTGAATTATTCATCAGGCTTGTTCCAATTCCACAAGGACTTCACCACAGTCACTAGGAGGAGAAATATCACTGGTTTTCCATGTGCTCCTATTTTGGCCTCTTCACTCAGAATATGAATCTTCTCTTTCAAATCCATCACAGCTGCATTTATATTATCTACCTTGACAAAAGGAAATAAGCAAGAACACATCTAAGATCATAAAAATACCAAATTATAGTATCATAAGACTTTGAAAAAACTTTGCACTCATGTGTCTTAACTCCTCTGCCTTTGTGCAGAACCATTCTTTAACCGTCACAAAATCAGCTTAATACTTCTAGAGAGCAAAATAGAGGTTGCTAAGTTTTTCTAGGGGAAGAACCACATGCTTAAGAATTTTCTCCATTAGTCAACATTTCTCCTTATGACCTAAATGATGTCTGCTCCACTTCCAGCATGTTCTTGTGGCAGCACTATTGATGATTCTCCACAAATTCTTCTTCCTAAGAGCCTTGGCTTCCTCCTTTATAAGAAGGAGAGGAGATCTGCCATATAAATGGCCAAGGGATCAAAACAAGATAACAGATAAGAAGCTCTTAGCACGGTTGATAGAAGGTACTCGACAAATATGAGTGCTTCCCTGATCTCCAAACCTCCCTTCTGCCAAACTCTCTGGTTATTACTTTTATTTTGGCCATTCAGTGCCGCATGTGGGATCTTAGTTCTCTGACCAGGGAACTGTGAGCATTTCCAGGGAGTTACTGAGCATGAGGGTGGGTTTGTGCTTTGCTGTGCTTAGTCACTGAGTCATGTCTGACTCTTTGTGACCATATGGACTGCAGCACGCCGCTTCCCTGTCCTTCACTATCTCCCAGAGTTTGCTCAAACTCATGTCCATTGAGTCGGTGATGCCATCCAACCATCTCATCCTCTATTGTCCCCTTCTCCTCCCACCTTCAATCTTTCCCAGCATCAGGGTCTTTTCTAATGAGCCAGTTCTTCACATCAGGTGGTCAAAGTATTGGAGCTTCACTTTCAGCATCAGTCCTTCCAGTGAATATTCAGAGTTGATTTCCTTTAAGATTGACTGGTTTGATCTCATTTCAGCCCAACAGAATCTCAAGTCTTCTCCAGCACCACAATTTGAAAGCATCAATTCTTCAGTGATGACTGGCTTTAAATTTTGCAGTCTGACTGATAGGTGTATCAGTTAAAGTTTATATATAAATATATGCATGCATGTTAAGACACTTCAGTTGGGTCTGACTCTTTGTGACCCTAGGCACCGTAGCCTGCCAGGCTTCTCAGTCCATGGGATTCTCCAGGCAAGAGTACTGCAGTGGGTGTCATGCCCTCCTCCACATATGTATATATACACAGACACATATATTGTGGATGTGTATAGGTGCACATGATGTCTGCTGTATGCATTATTTGCTTTTTAAGATGTCTTAGCAATTTGTCCATGTCAGTAAATAGAAGTCAACTTTTAACCTAGTACATAGTACCCTAAATAATTATTTCATAGAAATAAACAAGGTGACCTAATCATTCCCATAGTAGTAAACATTTGGATTATAAGAAGGGAAGTGTGCTTTTCTCAATGGTTCAGTGATAAACTATGCTTCCCTGGTGTTGCCTGTTGAACAAAAGTTTTGTGTGAGTTTGTAGAAAACACTCCACTGGCATCTGAGACCACATGCACACAGCAGGGATTGGCGGAGACAGATATAAATATACTAGAGTGAAATTAAGAGATATGGAGGACAGCTTCAGATATTCTAACAAACCTGAGCTAAAGAAAAAGAGACCAGCGGGAGTAAGAGTAGAAATATTTGAAGAGATATCTGAGAAGTTGAAGAGAAGAGAAATATGAGTTGAAGAGAAATATGAGTTCTCAAATTAAAAGTACACTTGAGAATGAAGCAGGATTAAGATAAACCAATACTGATACATGTAATAGAAAAACCTAGTAACATCAAAGATACAAAGACTTATCTTAAGAGCTTTGCAAGGCAGGAACAGAGGCCCAGACATAGAGAATGGGCTTGTGGACACAGTTGGGGGAGGCGAGGGTGGGACAAATTGAGAGAGTAGCATTGACATATATACACTAACATGTGTCAAATAAAAAGCCAGTGCAAAGATGCTGTATAACACAAGGAACTCAGCTCGGTGCTCTGTGATGATCTAGAGGAGTGGGATGGATGTAGAGGGTGAGAGGGAGGCTCAAGAGGGAGGGGAAATATGTATGCATACAGTTGATTTGCATTGTTGTATAGCAGAGATTAATACAGCATTGTAAAGCAATTACATTCCAATAAAAAAAGAAAGAAAAACTATAAAGCAAACATTTTCCCAGTTGCGATGATAAAATATAGCATGAACTTGTTGTTCTGTCACTCAGTCATGTCTCTTTGCGACTCCACAGACTGCAGCATGCCAGGCTTCCCTGTGCTTCACGATCTCCTGGAATTTGCTCAAACTCATGTCCATTGAATTGATGACACCATCCAACCATCTCATCCTCTGTTGCCCCCTTCTCCTCCTGCCCTCAATCTTTCCCAGCATCAGCGTCTTTGCCAATGAGTTGGCTCTTTGCATCAGGTGGCCAAAGTACTGGAGCTCCAGCTTTGGCATCAGTCCTTCCAATGAATATTCAGGATTGATGTCCTTTAGGATTGACTGGTTTGATCTCCTTGCAGTACAATTCAAAAGCATCAGTTCTTTGGTGCTCAGCCGTCTTTACAGTCCAACTCTCACAACCATACATGACTACTGGAGAGCTTGAGCTGGCTCAACCAAATCTTTGTGTATCACTTCCTGTTGTTCACATGTGTACCTGACCTCAAGGCCATCTTCAGTATGCTTAATTGTATGCTCTGTATAATAGTAAAATGCCTTTAAAACTTTATTTTTAAAAATATTTAAATAGTCATTGTTCTTATGGGGATATAATACATGATTACTAATTGGATTGGTATCTAATTATTCTCATTTTAAAGATGTAGAGTCTGATCCACAGAGTGATTAATTTTCTTGAGGTCATATGGAATCCATGAGTATAATTGGTGAGATATTTTGAGTTTCTCAGATAAGTAATATCATGGAAAAAAAGACCCCTGCTTATACTCCTCCCCCCGCAAACATAACTAAATGACAACAAAATACTCAAAGGAGATATAGCAACCAATGGCAATGTGTGCCTATTATCGGGATTTTAATTCAAAGACACTATAAAAACTATAGAAGAACAAATTTTACTATCTATTACATAGTTCATGATATTAGAGGATTACCATTAATTTTGTCTTAGGAGCCATTATGATTTTGTATAAATATGTAAAAAAATGCAATGAACACAAACATACAACTATAGATGAAATTAGTAAGGTCTAGAAATGGCTCCACAGTAACATAAGGAGGAAATATGATGCGATGGAGGGAGTGTATATCAAAAGCAATAACCCTAGTATAATCATGAGAAAAATCACAGACAAATCTCAGCTGAGGGACATTCTACAAAAAAACTGACTAGTAATCCTCAAACATATCAAAGCCATTCCAAACAAGCAATGCCAAGAAACCACCACAGTCAAGAACAGCCTCAGGAGACAAGGTAACTAAACCTAATGTGGTAGCTGGATGGGATCCAGGGCAGAAACTAAGAAAACCTGAATAAAGTATGTTTTAGTTGATAATAGAGTATCAATGTGGCTGTGACATAGGTACCATACTATTAATAGTAAAACATTAGTATTAATAATATATATTTTTAAAAGAACCTAAAGAGATTAACAACCATTTGTAATAAGTGAACCTTGTTTGGGTCTTGATTAGAACACATCAACTATAAGGACATTCATGAATCAATCTAGTAAATCGGATAAATTTAGGTATGATGCTGAAGCTGAAGCTCCAATACTTTGGCCATCTGATGTGAACAGCTGACTCACTGGAAAAGACCCTGATTCAGGGAAATACCGAAGGCAAAAGGAGAAAGGGGCAATGGAGGATGAGACGGTTAGATAGCATTACTGACTCAGTAGACATGAATCTGAGCAAACTCTGGGAGATAGTGGAGGACGGGGCAGCCTGGTATGCTGCAATCCATGGGGTTGCAGAGATGGACACAATTTTTCGACTGAAGAACAGTGGGCTCCAGCAAGCTTCTGTTGAATGCACTTCCACTTTCCTATGAACAAGAGTTTTAAAGTGGTCATCAGCATTTCTTAATCTTCTTCCATTTTACCTTATCTTCTAGAAACTTCTTGAAGCATTTAGTGTGTGGAAAGCTCTCTTTCTCAGTTCCCAGTGCTCCTGTAGATTTCCCAATTAAAAAAACAAAAACCAAACCAAAAAAACATATCTCTGCTTCTACTGGGTGGAATTCCTGCTTTCTTCCTTCAATCTTTATTCAAAAGTTAGATGCTTGAGCCTTTTTCTTACCTGCAAAGTGGAAATCACCCTGTAAAGTTGTCAAGGTGAAAGGGGGTGTGGCATGGATTGGGATATTAAGATTGACATGTATACATAAGTATGTATACAATAGACAACTAATGAGAACCTACTGTATGGCATAAGAAACTCTACTCAAGGCTCTCTGGTCACCTAAATGGGAAGGAATTCCAAAAACGAGGGGATATATGTATACATGTAGCTGATTCACGTTGCTGTACAGCAGAAACTAATGCAACTCTGTAGCAGCAACTATACTTTAATAAAAAGTAAAAAAAAAAAAAAAAAGATTCAGTAATAGCATGTCTGTTGAGTTTAGCACAGAGCCTGGAGCATGTTAGTCACTCAGTCATGTCTGACTCTTTACGACCCTATGAACTGTAGCATGCCAGGCTCCTCTGTCCATGGAATTCTCCAGGCAAGAATACTGGGGTGTGTTGCCATTTCCTTCTCTAGGGGGTCTTCCTGATCCAGGGATAAAACACTAGTATCCCTCATTGCAGGCAGTCTTCACCATCTGAGCCACCAGGGAAGCCCACCTGGAGCATAGAGGAAACCTGAAAAACGACAACGGTTTTATTGTTGTATCTCTAATGGTATTATTTAAACCTCACCATGGAAGCATGGCTAGAAAGGTAGGAGTTTAGCAATTATTTGTAAAGAAAGTATATTGCAAATTTGCTTACTATATAACAGATACGCAACGTGTGCTCTTTAATCTGGCTACAAATAAAATTGTGAAAATGCCTCCTCTTTCTAAAAAGCATACGAATCTTAATTATCATGCCACAGTACTCAACCAACAGTGTAGAATTTAACTCTGGGTGTTTGCCTTTATTGCAGTTGGCCATGGATGAGGGAAGCAGCCTGAAAGGTCCAGAAACATCGGGAAGCAATATACTTTCTTTACAGATTCTCTACATGAATCAGGTCAGGTCTTGGAAAATAAATAATTTCAAAACCATTCTAATCAACTTTCAGGCTAAAGTTGAAATAATGTTAGTAATGGTGATGATGGTCATAACAATAGTTCATATATAACTTCTCAACTCCAACCTTTCTAGCCATGCATCCAGGATGAGGTTTTAATAATAATACCATTACAGACACAATAAAACACAACTGCCATCTTTCAGGTTTCCACAATGCTCCAGGCACTGTGTAAACTCAGCATACACAGTCACTAATTCTTTTGTTTTCATTTCTATTGGAGCTCCCTGGGAAGTAGGCTGACTGCTGAGGGAGACCGCACTGTGTGATTGAATGCATGATCCCAGCCTGATCACAGGAAGGATTAAATGTTAGCGCTATCTTTCTTGAGATTTAACAAGGAATACAAACTAGAGCTAATCATGATCAGTCTTATTAAATTTCTATCCTGCAAATTTGGAAACTGTGATAATGCAGACGGTGTATGTGAAAGACAATTACGATTCAGTGCTGTCAAGTGGAAATTTTCTATTAACAGTGCACCGTTGGATACAGACCAATCATTTATGTGTTTATTGTTTAGTTGCTAAGTTGTATCTGACTCTTTTGCAATCCCATGGACTGTAATCTGCCAGGCTCCTCTGTCCACGGGATTTCCCAAGGCAAGAATTCTTTACCACTAAGTTACCAGGAAAGCCCCTTATGTGAGTTTATCATCTCTCAATTTTGTGCACTTATTTTTTTACCTATTTCTTTTTTTGGTATGGCTCATTGGTAAAGAATCCATCTGCCAATGCAGGAGACTTGGGTTCAATCCCTGGGTTGGAAGAACCCCCGGAGAAGAGAATGGCAACCCACTCCAGCATTCTTGGCTGGGAAATTCCATGGACAGAGGAGTCTGGCAGGCTACAGATCAAGGGATCGCAAGACTCAGGACACAACTTATCAACTAAAACCACCACCACCGTTTTTAAAGTCTTCATTAGATTTGTTACAACACTGCTTCTGCTTTGTGTTTTGACTTTTTGGCTGTGAGACATGTGGGATCTTAGTTCCCTGAACAGGGTCGAGCCTGAACTTCTGCATTGGAAGCTGAAGTCTTAACCACTGGACCACCAGGGAAGTCCTGTGCACTTTTGACTCCTAAGTGCCGTCTGCTTCAGTGTTATAGAGGTTCACCTCAGGCTGAAGAACTACTACTCATGTGCTGCAAAGCATCCGAGTGGTTTTAAGATGGAGAGAGGTTCATGAGGGCACAAACAAGGATGCAGCAGGGGTGGCTTACAGAAGGGGTGTCAGTCTGTGCTGCACACGTCTTGGGAAGATGACCAAAATTCCAGAGCAGAGAGCTGAGCTGGTGAAACTCAGAGTCCCTCTGTGGGGATGATGTAGAAGCAACTCTCAGAAGTATGGCTCTAGGGTGCATCTGGATGGCCAGGGTTTAAGTACATACACACTGCTGATACTATGTATAAAATAGAGGGTGGCTCAGCTGGTAATCTGCTTACAATGCAGGAGACCCAGGTTCCATCTCTGGGTCAGGAAAATCCCCTGGAGAAGGAAATGGCAATCCACTCCATATTCTTGCCTGGGAAACCCCATGAACAGAGGAGCCTGGTGGGCTATAGTGCATTGGGGTACAAGAGTTGGACACAACTAAAGCGACTGAACACCATATAAAATAAAATAGGTAACAAATGAGATAACCTGCTGTACAACTCAGGGAACTCTACTCAATGCTCTGTATGTGAACTGTTAAGGAAAATTTAAAAAAGGGCATATATATATATATACACACACACGGGCTTCCCTGGTGGCTCAGACGGTAAAGCGTCTGCCTGCAATGCTGGAGACCTAGGTTCAATCCCTGGGTCGGGAAGATCCCCTGGAGAAGAAAATGGCAACCCACTCCAGTACTCTTGCCTGGAAAATCCCATGGAGGGAGGAGCCTGGTAGGCTACAGATCATGGGGTCGCAAAGAGTTGGACACGACTGAGCAACTTCACTTCACATATATACACACACATACACATATATCAGCTTCCCTGGTGGCTCAGACAGTAAAGAGTCTGCCTGCAATCTAGGAGATGGGGTTCGATCCCTGGATTGGGAAGATGCCCTGGAGAAGGGAATGGCAACCCACTCAAGTATTCTTGCCTGGAGAATCACATGAACGAAGGAGCCTGATGTCCATGAGGTTGCAGAGTCGGACACGAATGAGCCACTAACACTTTCACGTGTGTATAGGTATAGGTGATTCATTTTGTTGTACAACAGAAACTAGCCCAACACTGTAAAACAACTGTGCTCCAATAAAAATTAATTTTAAAAACTGTGAAGAAAACAAAAACAAACAAAAAACAGAGCACCTGTTGAGCTCACTGGGCCCTGAGAGTATCGCCTGCCTGTGACCTCGCGGGGCAGTGGTTTCAGTGCAGCATAGAGAAAGCCTCTGTTCTCCTTGTTGGTTTAACCATATGATACACAATCCTGTAAACAAATTAATTTCCCTGGGGACTTTTGAAAGCATCCTAACTGTATTATCATTTTTCTGCATAAAGGAAGCTTAGCAAGAAAACAATTATGGAATGGACTTGAAATGATCTCCAAATGGCCATCAAATAGAGATGGCAGTCCACAGACATGCTGGGGAAAAAAAAAAGTTTCTCTTGTTAAATCCAGATTTGTTTATTCTGAAAGCTCGGTTGACCCTCTCCTGTTCTTTTTACCCTTTGGGCAGAAATTCTTTGGCACCAGCGTTTAAAAAATTTTAAATGTCCACAGCCTTTGTGCTCTGTCCCCTCACTCCAACCTATTATCAAGGCCAAGGAATTCTCAAATTTGGCCTGTTCTGCAATGAGCTGACCAGGCTAGGGCGGGGAGGATGAGCGGACAAGCCACTCCAGTATTCTTGCCTGGAGAATCCCATGGACACAGGAGCCTGGTAGGCTAGTCTACGTGTCTGCAAGGAGTCAGATACTGACTGAGCAACTGAGCACACACACACACACATAAACAAAAATAATGCTAAACCTCAGTTAACTAGAACTTTAATTCAAAAAGTGCCTTTGGCAACCCATTCCAGTATTCTTGCCTGGAGAATCTCTGGACAGAGGAGCCTGGTGGGCCACAGTCCATTGGGTCACAAACAGTCAGACACAACTGAGCAGCAAACACTTTTAGAAAAAAAGACAAGTAATAAAAAATAAAAGGATAATAGATATTTATTTATAATTCCAGGGGATGTCCCATATCAGTAAACTGTTCCATTTCTTGTCCCTTCTAGGACTACTTTCAGTTACAATCATTCAGTGTAACACACTGGAAGCAACTGAAATACCTCATGCGTCAAAAAACATTAACTTACCTCTGGCATAGTGTACTTTTTAAGGCAGAAGTATTTTCTGTAGTTGTATTTTCCAGCAAAACTGAAGAGTGTTTGTTGGTTAATCTTCAGTTTACCAGACCACACATTTCAGAGTTATTCCAGTTAACTGAGGTTTACAGTCTTAAGATCATATTACCAGAGAGGGAAAAATTTCCCTTTTCCTCAAGCCATTTTAAGAGACCTCTGCTGCCAACACACCTCCCTATCTTCATGAAAATATCAAGTGAAATACTACTTTGGATGGAAATTTTTTTATCCTAATTACCATTTAGAAAAAATTCTTTTTAAGTTGATACTAAAAAGAATTATGATTTCTGCACATCTTCCACAACTATTTGATAGAGCTTAATTACACATACATTTTTAATGATAATCATTTTCAAGGGAAAGAAAGTTATTTATATAAAAATTTTGCTTTATAAAAGTGTATAAATAGCATCCTGCCAATATACTTCCCATCCCCTCCTAAGGCAGCTGCACCTGTGACAGTGAGGTCGTAAATATTAAATCTTATTTCTTGGATAGAACTGTGCAGGTGTTCAGAAAGTATATTTTCCAGCAAGTATGATTCTGTTGGATATCAAAGCAGTTGTTAGAGATGTTAGTATTTCGTTCCATTTCTCCCTTTGTAAGACTATCACCAAATGTTGAATTGATGATGTCTGTTTAGCCAGGCACCACCACCATCACCATCATCATTTCAATTTTGGGAATTCTCAACAGCATGCCTCATTCAGAGAGACGTATAGATTATATATACTATAAACTTTTAAGTGATAAAGAATCCAGTCTTAAAGTACACCTTTAGATCCTCTGTTCATAACAGATTACTGTGAATTTGTACAAATTCAATTTTATCGTTTAAAACTGTACTATGTAATATATTACTAGAGTATTATGAAATATTTTTTCTATAAATGCACTCAAAATTTTCTGAGGCATTTGTTAAGCCTATTTCTAGCACTATGCCAAATGCTAACAACCAGATATTTCAAAACTCCAAGGATGAAGTCAGCTTTCTTCATTTTCTGAAAATTAACTTTAGTAGGAATTCTGTGGAAATACTGACCTACCTCATCTTATGTAACCTTCAAAATAGTTCAAACAAAAACAAACAAAAAACACAAGCAAGCTACATAAAACAAGACTCTTTCAATTATAAAACTGCTGAAATATCATGAGCCAGCTGATCTAAGAAATTATACAAGATAAAGCTAAAATAGCTGTTTTTTTTTTAAAAACAATTAAACCCATTCTTTCTTCCCTTAAGGTTACAAGAAAATGGAAATCACCTGTTAAATCATGCAGAGATTTAAGTCAACATTTATTTACCTAAGAAACCAAAATGTCTCTTATCTTACAGTTATAAATATTCATAACACTCAAACTCTTTTTGTGACCAGTTCTTTATGCCATTGAGACTAGACTGCCTGGTACTGTTTAGCCGGGATGTACTGTAATGCTGAATTAGGGATTGTTCAGCTGGATGTTATAAAGCTGAATTATGTATAAAATATTATTTCTGGTATTTGCCCATCTTCTATTGAAGTGCCATTATTATTGCCAGGAGAACTAAAAAAGAAAAAGACAGTCTTGCTAGCAGTAGGTGTTTCATGCACCACTTTCTTCAGTCCTTTTGTGCCATAGTGGGAATCTGGACCCTAAATGAGAGCAAACGGTTCATTAGTAATTTTCATTTAATAAGCACTCAACTGGACATGGCATTTCAATTAGATTAACGATCTACTTTAATTCTTTATAGCTCTGTATAAAAATGTATGCCAAGTCATTTACTGAAAAATGTTGTTTCTGCTACAAGCTAATTAATGACTAAAAATACTGAATGCAGAGATCGGGTATTAGAGAACAGTGAAATGGTTTTAAAAAAAAAAAAACTGTTTTATCTTCTATTAAACTTGCAATCTCCTGCTCAAAGGGGCTACTAGATTCTTGTGGAGAACTAACCATTTCTTCCCAAGCAGAGCTGTGCTGAGAGGCACTGCTTTTCCCAAAGCCATGGTACAATTTAGCTCTCAGCTTCCTGCCTTCCCTGCTTCCGCCAAGGATTTATTGTGAGTGATTCTCAGCTGCTATTGAAACACGTGCTCTGCAACACGAAGGAGGAAACCCCGGGCCCCGCAGCTCACCAGGTAGAACATTTGGGAAGAGTCTTACTTTGAGTGTTGCGCATGCCATGTAGCACAAGTTGGGCAGGATCTCTATGGGTTCTTTGAACATGACCCTGAATGTGTTAGCAGTTCCGTCACAACTGAATCCAGTATCGTTTTGTCCCAGTGTTTGTTTTTTCTCATATTCAATGATCTGTAATTTTTAAAAGAGAAGTTAAATTTAAGCTACATCAACTGAAACAGTTTCCTAGAAAATAATAGGAAGCCCTTAGGAACAGCAGAGCAGGCTTCTACTTCTTTCTGTTGTCATTTTCCTCTGCCATCTCTAACCACCAAAGATGGCTTGAAACACGTGGTCAGAAAATGCATTCACCACAGTGAGGATGGGAGGATGGGAGGATGGGCCTTGGCTGTAGAAGAGCTTCTAAAAAGGACACATGGCTTGGGAACTGGTGTTAAAGAATGTGTGGATTTTAGAAACCTGAGGGAAATGAGCCTTTACTCCTTGCTAGCCTCTGTCTTGTTGCTGGGAAATTCCTGTAACATCCTATGTGGATATTTAAAATATGGTAATTTTGTCTGTCCCATAATCTGTGCCAGGCACTGAGACACCCTCAATGAGCTTCTAGTGATAAGATGAGTAAACAGGGACAATTCAGACAGCACTTGCAGTAGGAGAGTTGTGCTTGAGATGAAGTGGAGGAGGACAGGAAACAATGATTTTGTCAGGAAGTGGTGAGGCTACACAGAAGAGTTTTAAAAGCTCAAGTCAGAGGTCTAGATTATAAGAGAAAAGTCTTCATGCAAAGGCAGTATGTGTGGAAGCCAAGGCTCACAAAGCCATCTTTTTGCATAGTTCAGATAAAAAGAGTAATAGGAACATAGGCTGAACCAGTACAGGCAGTGGAAGATCGGGACAGTGGCCACCTTGTGGGGAGAGAGACCAGAAAAGATCACGCGGGATGTCTGGGGTGTTGTAACGCACTGTTCCTTCACCACGCCGCTGGTTACACAAGCGAGTCCACAGTATATGAAAAGGAAGTCATACACTTATAACTATGTGTACTTTTCTGTATATACAACTAGCCCCTGTGGACGTGGAGGGCTGACTATATGACACCATTTTATATAAGGGGCTTGAGTATCTATGGATTCTCGTAACCACGTGGGGTCCTGGAACCAACCCCTCAAGGATACGAAGGGACCACACTTTATCACAGCTCAGTAAAAAATTTAAAAGAAACAAAAGACATGCTGGCACCCAGGAATAAAGTAGTGGAGATACAAGATTTGGTTGTGGCAATGTAACCTAGAGCAAACCACTTCACTCCTCTGAACCTCAGTTTTATCTTTTAATTTGGGAAAAAATTTGTTTGCCTTCTTCCTAAGGCTACTGTGAGAATCAAATTATAAAACTAGAGCAACAATGATAGCAACAGACTCTGTTTCAAACACTTTACAGGCATTGTCTCAACTAGTCCTCAGAACATTATAATGGGGGTACTATGCCTATCAAAGTAAACAAGGAAACTGAGGCTTACAGGGGTCACATAATCTGCCCACATTCACACCATGGAGACAGCAGAGTTGAAATTCAAACCCAGGGAGATCTATCTGGTAATGTATCTAGAGGGTGCATAAGATCAGTCACTCAGTGGAAGAACATAAAGAGAAGTCCTATTCTATTCATTTTCTATTTTATCAGTGAAGTACACCTATAACCCTGATGCCCTCCCTCAGTTTGTAAACAAGGGCTGTGGAGTCTCACGTAACAAGTGACGGGCACTGAAGGAAGAGAGGGCTCTTTAGCCATAGAGAATGATCGTGGGACCCTCGCTCTCCCAGGCCTGCAGATTACACAGCCTGCCTAAGTGGGTTTATGGATCCTATTAGATAGGATCTCAACAATATATAGAGTAAAACCGGGAGTGACCATGAAAATCTTTATACTCCTCAGAGGTCTTCTGTGATTTTTTATTTTCTAACCTTTAAAATCTCTCGGATAAACAAATTTCAGTGGCTTTTGAACCTATTTGTTAAAATATTAAAACTGTAACTTTCTGATTTATAAGAACAACGAATTGATATGAATGATATAAATTTATAGCTGAATTTCACTAGATTTTAGTGGACAGGATTTAAAAATGAGCATGATTTCATTCGCCCAGCCAATAAAGCAATTCTTCCATTTGGAATGAGGTGTCTTTTTGAGGGGGCTTCCCTGATAGCTTAGTTGGTAAAGAATCTGCCCCTGATTGATTCCTGGGTGGGGAAGATCCGCTGGAGAAAGGATAGGCTATCCACTCCAGTATTCTTGGGCTTACCCTGTGGCCCAGCTGGTGAAGAATCCACCTGCAATGCGGGAGACCTGGGTTTGATCCCTGGGTTGGGAAGATCCCCTGGAGAAGGCAAAGGCTACCCATTCCAGTATTCTGGCCTGGAGAATTCCATGGACTGTATAGTCCATAGGTTCACAAAGAGTTGGACATGACTGAGCTACTTTGTGAGTCTTTGTGAAGAAGTGAAGTATCTTTTCTGGGTGTCATCAGACAAGGTCTTTGAATTGTTGTGTGGTCCTGAAGACTAATGATGTATTTTGATCACAAAGTTCACTCATGTTTTCACTATTAAAAATAGAATATTAATAACATTTTGGAGAGGGCAGTTTTTTCTGTTGATGGAAGTCTGAAATATTGTTTACTTCTTTTTTCCTTTGTTTTGTGTTTTTATTTATGTATAAAATTAGTATAGTACTGCATAGGTGTATGTGTATAGTAGATAAAAGTAAAATGTGGATGTGTTTCAAAAATAATTTTACTAACTAGGGCATGCAATGGAAACTGTGGAGAACACTGGTGGACTGGGAGGGAAGGAGAGGCGCTTCACTTTCTTCAAGGCTAAGTGATCATGCCTTATCTGAAAAAACTGAGGTGGAGCAGACCTAAGAATGGGGCAGGGCACAGTCAGACCATCAGAAACCAGAGATGTCACCAGGAGTTATAAGCAGTTTCAAGCTCTAGAGTTCAAGTATCATGAAGAAAACAGGTGGGTGTTTGCAGATAACCAGTGCAGATAGGAAGGGCTAACAGAAGGGGTTCCTGGACAAAGAAGAGCTCCTTATAGTGAATGGTTCTGTTAAAGAGGCCCAGGACCCCAATTTTCTGAAACCACAAACTTTAGATCAATTGTAAAAAGGAACCCTCTAGGTTTAAAACGCTACTAGTAGGCTTTCTGATGCCTTTGATAATTATACTGAAACTTGGATTTCATCAAAACAATACCTTACTGCAAAATTACACTTGTTATATACTTCAGATGGTATACAGTGGGTGAAAAAAGTGTACCTGTATATTCACTTGATAATCCGTGGGGCCATGAATAGAGCCATATAAACCAAATCCAACTACAGAGATTCTTCTGTTAACTGTGAACCTGAGGGAATGAGGCCAAATATCAAACAACATACAAAATTCAATAAGCATTCATGTTCTAAAGGCTTATACATTTTTAAGTGTTACTCAGCACATCTAACTTTGCTCATAATAAAGAAAACTATTAAAAATTAAACATCCTTAGAAATGTCTTCTGCTTACCAAAAACCTCTGGAGTAACTTAATGGGAACTTAACTAGAATCTGTTGCCTGCACTGTACACCTATGAGTCAAGCATTTCAGCCTACATGCCCACTTCTGTTGTGATAATCTTAGTCCCCATCTGCCTGCACACTCCTTCATGAACACAGATGTGTCAACCAGCAGCATCCCAAACTCTGACAATTCCGCGGCTAGATGACTATTTCAGTTCAGTTCAGTTGCTCAGTTGTATCCGACTCTTTGCGACCCCATGAACTGCAGCACGCCAGGCCTCCCCGTCCATCACCAACTCTCAGAGTTCACTCAAACTCATGTCCATCGAGTCGGTGATGCCATCCAGCCATCTCATCCTCTGTCATCCCATTCTCCTCCTGCCCCCAATCCCTCCCAGCATCAGAGACTTTTCCAATGAGTCAACTCTTTGTAAATGGCCAAAGGATTGGAGTTTCAGCTTCAGCATCAGTCCTTCCAAAGAACACCCAGGACTGATCTCCTTTAGAATGGACTGGTTGGATGTCCTTGCAGTCCAGGGGACTCTCAAGAGTCTTCTCCAACACCACAGTTCAAAAGCATCAATTCTTTGGCGCTCAGCTTTCTTCACAGTCCAACTCTCACATCCATACATGACCACTGGAAAAACCATAGCCTTGACTAGATGGACCTTTGTTGGCAAAGTAATGTCTCTGCTTTTGAATATGCTATCTAGGTTGATCTACTGAGGGCGTATTAGATGGAGGCACTGTGCCTGGCCCTGCAGAAATAATGGTCAACAAGACAGTCTTCAGCCCTATTGCACTTATGTGGAG
The DNA here is from genome assembly GCA_006408695.1 of Aepyceros melampus. Lineage (NCBI taxonomy): Eukaryota > Metazoa > Chordata > Mammalia > Artiodactyla > Bovidae > Aepyceros > Aepyceros melampus. The sequence goes on along the minus strand of SJXQ01009441.1, from coordinate 89,201 downwards.
GACAATGATTATAGATAAGTAAACAAAGAGTTAAATCATTAATTATAAACTGTGCTAAGAATTGTGAAGGAAGCAGGCTGCTGTAACAGCATAGGTGGTGGAGGACTTGGGCATAGGACCTGAGTTACACCGGCAGATCAGAATGGGATTCCACACTAGAACAACAAGCAGGTCCAGTCTGGTCATTACAGTTAAGAAACAGACCCACCTTACTCCATTTATAAACATATGAAAACTAGCATCAACCACAAATGGCACAAATGATTATATATTAAGAAAGACTCTAACATAAAGGAGTTATCCTCAACATTTCTTGTTTCAAGAACTGAAGTCACAAGTTTAATTTTATATTACTAGTACCACACCATTACCACTTTAGGAGCACTTCCTGTGTTAGGCACTGAGCCCAGTTCTTTATATGAATTATTTCCTTTAGTCATAATAGTTTTATAAACTAAGTAACAGTATTATTTTTATCACTGTCAGTTTTTATAGTTGAAGAAACTGAGGTTTAGAGAAATCAACCTGCCTGGATCAAAACTGCATACCTGAGCTGGGACATAACCCCAGGGCTGCATGAATCAAAAGGTCATGCTCTTAAATATCATGCTAAAACTCCCAGTATGAGACTCTCCTTAAAATTTTAAAAATTTACAATATAGCTTTTATTATAAAAAAGCAATATACTATTTTAAAAAGTTAGAAAATGTAGCTAAACAAATAAGAGGAAAAATTTAAAGCATCTCTAAATATACTATCTAGAGACAACTTCATTTTTAATTTGGTACATTTCCCTTTCAGACTTTTATTCCTATTTTTAAAGAACAGAAAAATAGACTTTTTTTTCTGTGAATATACACGTGCTATTTTAAAAACCATGTCAGTATATAGTTTCATAACTTCATATAAAAAGGTGAAAGATTATTACCGATTCATTATATTTAACTAATTCCTATATGTTAGATAATCAAGGTTGTTTGCCATTTTTGTTGTTATGTAACAATGCCATGATGAACAATCTTATAGCTAAATCATTTCACAGTGCCTTGACTGTTTCCTAGAATAAATTCCTGTAAGGAGATTTTCTGGGGAAAATATAAGGTATATTCTTAAGGCATTAGATGAACTTTATCAAACTGCTTTCTGGGCAGATTATAAAACTTTACACCCAAGAAAGAATCAAAATCACTGCTATCTCACTCTCAACTACAAGTATCATCTTTTTACTGTTGAGAAACTGATGACTGACAAATTCTATTTATATTTGATTATTAATGAGTTTGGGCTTCTCTCTTAGCTCAGTCAGTAGAGAATCTGTCTGCAATGCAGGAGACCTGGGTTTGATTCCTGGATCAGGAAGATCCCCTGGAAAGGAAATGGCTACCCACTCTAGTACTCTTGCCTAGAGAATCCCATGGACAGAGGAACCTGGTAGGCTACAGTCCATGGTGTCACAACAGTTGGACACGACTTAGTGACTAAACCACCACTACCACCATTAATGAGTCAGCACATTTGCTTATATGCCTACGGTCTACTGGATTTTCTCTTTTAATGAAAATCCCACTCATGTTCTTTCCCTTTTTTCTTGGCTGAGGAGTGTCTTTTTCCTGTGGACTTGAAAGTTCATGCTTTGTCAGTAATATCCATTTCAGAAAGTTTCATTTGTCATTTATCTTTCAATTTCATGGTGGTTTTGGACATAAACATTCTGACTTATTTGTAGTCTAATTATGATCTATGCCAAGTTTAGAAAGGCCTATCTCATCCTTATAATAAGTATTCTGTTCCAACACTTTCTGTGTTTCATTTTTTTTAATGTTAAAATTTTAATTTATGCAAATGCTGGAAGATGGCATCAGTAAGACTGAACTTTATTTTTCCAGTGGTTAATTCTTGCCTCACATTCTGAATGTTCATTTTACATTAGATTGGTTTCTGAACTCTCTATACACTATCTTATTATAGCTTTACAATATTTTTCATATTAACACCACTCTTTTTTTTGCAGATTAATTTTGGAATAGTTTTGCCAACCCACCCCTCCCTACCAAAGACATGCGACCTCTATAAGGAACTGCATAAAACATAGATAGTTTGGAAAGACACTGTCTGATTTCAGTCAAAGTTCTCCAGTTCTTTAGGTGGTATACCACACTGTACATTTCCTATAGGATTTAATTCTGCTACTTTGTTATTTGTTATTATTGCAGGTGGGTCTGTTTTTACTATTATAAATGAAAATTCAAACATTAAATTTTTGGCAGGAGGGCTGTGCTGTGTGGCTGGCAGGATCTTAGTTTCCCTGACCAAGGACTGAACCTGGGCCTCTGCAATGAAAGTGCTAAGTTCTAACCACTGGACTGCCAGGCAATTCCCTAAAAATTTTTATGCGGCAAAATATATAACAAAATGTACAATCTTAAGTATTTTAAAGTCCCTAGTTCAGTGGTATTAAGCACATTCACACTGCTGCTAACCACCAGCCCCATACATCCCTGTAATGGAATTTTAATGACATGAGAACATCACTGGCTTTTGCAAATACATTTTGTAACTGACCACTATTCTTTTTTATTGGTCCTAACAGATTTTTACTGATCCTAAAGCTGTCTGGGTTGAATACTTGCTCTCAAAAGGCTTTCTACCCCAAGGAGGTATGTTCTGTTTTCATGAGGATTATGAAGCACTACGAGCAGCAGCCAGGGCCACCAGGTTTACTGCAATGCCTGGGACAGGTCCCCAAAAAAAGAACCCCAATTAGTTCAAGTGTCCGGTCAGAATTCATGCAGATAAAACACCTGTTTTTAACTATGAGCTTTGAACCTAATTAAAACTTATTTATAGACCAAAGATTTTTACAGTAATTTTAACATTCACGGACTTTTAGAAGAGGTGATTACAATTCAAATCAAGGAAGTAGACTTTTGGTCAATTCTCATTGTTTGTGGTAGTTATATTTTATAGTTTTCACAAACACAGAATCAGCAAATACTAAACCACTGCTCTTGGGGGAAGAGGTATACACACTCTGGGCTTCCCTGGAGGCTCCTGCCAATGCAGGAAATGAGGGTTCTATCCCTGGTTGAGAACATCCCCTGGAGAAGGAAATGGCAACCCACTCCAGTATTCTTGTCTGGGAAATCCCATGGACAAAGGAGTATGGAGGGCCACAGTCCATGGGGTCGCAAAAGAGCCAGACATGACTTCACGACTCAACGATGAAACACACACCTGACTTATGTGGAGTATAATCTTAAATTCTATGAATGATTCAAATCTTTCCTGGGAATGACTGAGAACACACTACTGGTGTTGATTTGGGGGTCACAAATAAATTCTAGTGAGTAGATGAGTTCTCAAATATGGAAAAATAGGATGGACTGTAATGTGCTTTGCTTGAAAACCTTTAAAAAAATGACAAAATTGGCAGCAGCACTCTGCATCCTGTTCTCTGCACCTGCAGCAGTCTCAGCGTGCTGGTATGCACAGGTACTATGTCTGATTGCTTCTTGTCTTTTGTTGCTGCCCAAGTGCCTACATGTTGAGGTATGCATTTTATTTTACTATCAGTTACATTTATTTTCCTTTACATTACAACTAAGCCATTATACCACTTAAAAAAAAAGAAACACAGGCTTCCCTGGTGGCTCAGTGATAAAGAATCCACAGGGGACATGCGTTCAATCCCTGATCCGGGAGGATTTCACATGTGCAGAGCAACTAAGGCCGTGCACCACAACTACTGAGCCAATGCTCCAGAGCCCGTGCTCTGCAACAAGAGAAGCCACTGTAATAAGCCTGGCACTGCAACTAGAGAATAGCTCCTGCTCGTTGCAACGAGAGAAAAAGCTAACAAGAAAAAGTTACTCTTAAAAGAAAAAGAAACACATAAATTTCATTTCAGGTTACTAAAGGGGGAATACAAAATATTTATTATAAAAGGAGAAGTAGATCTGATGGAGTGCAGAACTAACACAGATGTTATCTTCAAAAAATGAAAAAGACTCTTCCTTTCCAATATTTATTTATTTATATTGAAGTACACTTGATTCACAACGCTGTGCTAATTACTATGTTTCTTTATCCTTTATGCCTACATCAATCAAGTGTTAAAAGAATACTGCTGAAATCGGCAAGGTTACCAGGCACCCCTACCTGGAGGGTTCAATAGTCTATTGTGTTAAAATAAGTATTCCTCTAGACCTAGCCTATTAATAGTTCTACCTAGATTGAAGGTGAAATTTTATCAAAAGTTTTTGACATCTATCCAAATACACTGTTTATTTTTCTTTGATCTGCTACCATGGTGAGTTAAAGTAACATGTTTCCTTGTATTGAGCCATTCTTTCAAACTCCAAACTAACTTTCCCTTTTATGGTTTCTTTGCACTCCTTTTCCATTGATGGACTTTTTTAGGAATAGTCCTATAAAACCACTGTTGGATGATGTTACTTTAAAAGATGTTCAATGCATCACTCAGTGTCCTCTTTCTAAGAAACCACAGGAGGAACTTAAGTCTCTGTATCTGAAATGGCCACCCTCTCCTGAGCAATGTGTGCCTTTCTTGTTATAAACACTTCAATTTCTATAACTTTACAGCTTTAGAACCAAACTTAAGATGTCAGAATTTGGATCTTGCATATTTATCTCCACTGGAAGTATTTTTCTAACTCTGATTTATCTTTTCTTAAAATTGGAGTATAGCTGATGTACACCTATTTCTGATTTATATCTACTTGCTTTTATAGTATTATCCTTGTGAGGTACTGCTAGATTCAATAAGCTATTTTAGGTAGGATGTCTTTTCTATATCAGTGAGCTTGTTAGATTCCTGTATAAGGGTTAGGCTTCCTTCAATAATTAACCAAGAAGTATTTTCTTCTTTGAATGTTCAAGGAAACAATTTGCTCCCTGAAGGTCTGATCAAACTCACCTGTCAAAACCACCTTGTGAAGGGACAGTTCTTTGATAACTTTTAATTTCTTCCATGGTAACTGGTCTAGTCAGGCTTTCTTCTTCAGTCAATTTTGATTATTTATATTTGCCTATAAAATGATCCATTCCATGAAGATGTTCAATTTATTAGCACAGAGTAAACCCAGAATTAAAATAAAAACGTCCTCAGTATATGATTATATTCCATTATTTGTAGATGTAGTTTATTACCTTTGCTAGAGGTTTACTTTATTGGTCTTTTGCAGGAACCAGCTTATGGATTTAGCAATTCTACTATTTTTAATTCATTAATTTCTATGTTTATCTATTTCTTTTCTCTTTTCATATGGTTTTTTGCTATTCATTTTCTAGCTTCAAGGGTGAAATGGTTAAATCATTTATTTCTACTCTATTTAGTAAAAGTAGTTAATTATTGCTAATTCTGTGATGCTTTGGCCTCATCCTCTAAGTTTTCATATACAGTATTCTCACTGTGTGAATTACTTTTAGGCCACAAATGATTTTTATTTCTATTTTAACCCAGTATTTACAGGAGCCCTCTCCCCCTTGAGAGTTCTAGTTTTAAACAAATTTGGTGTTAGTTTCTAGTTTTATACCAAAGTGCTATTAACATTCAATAAGTGAAAAATCCAAAAGGTAGAGGTTTTATGAAAACAAATACATATCCTATTTTCACATTTAGCCTAAGAAACACAGTAGGGCAAATATAAATTCCAAAAGGATTACATGCATACATCTTTTAAGATTAAAAATTTTCTTCCCATTCAAAATTGTTATAAATGTATACTGAGATATTTTCCATGTAACATCTATGCAAAGAAAAAGCTTACACTAAACTGAGTTAATGTTCAATGTATTAAACTGTAGCCCTAAGACTCTTAAAACAGTGTTTGATCAATTAAGGTCTAGACTTCAGCTCCCCACCAGAGACAATCCTTACAAAACTCATAGACCCATTCAATCCTTCCTTACTTTAGTTTCCTAAAAGGTTCCCTCACTCATAATTCAGTAAGGAGACCAGTAAGCCTCCCTTACTGCTGTATCAAGTTAGACATGTATTAAACAAAGTATAAAATAAAATGTGGCTAATCATCTCCCAGGATACGAACAGAGAGTCAAAGGCTAACCACTGCCCTGCCCACTCCTGAGGCTCCAATATGGCAGATACCTGATCCGGTCACTCGTGCCACTATAGCCCCACCGGCTCTCTACTTGCTGGAACCTATTGATGCAGCACTCCTTTCCTCTGAGGCAGCATCTCGGTCGATCAATGTATTCAACACGGGGTTTAGGATTGACAGTGAAATGAAGAAAGAGATTGACCACCTCCCGATCTGACAGAATTCTAGACTGAGCAGGACCTGTAGAAATAAAAGCATAAACCTCAATAAAACTAACTTTACTACAATTTCTAACTGTGTAGTATTCCACATAATAAGGTGAATTCAAATGGGAAAGATGTAAAGTAAAAATGAGGCAAAAAAAAATCTTAGCATATGTTCAGTTCAGTTGCTCAGTCGTCCCAGCTCTTTGCAACCCCGTGGACTGCAGCACGCCAAGCTTCCCTGTCCATCACCAACTCCCGGAACTTGCACAATATGTAATATTGTAATTGCATATTACATTGCCTGGAGAATCCCAGGGACAGGTGAGCCTGGTGGGCTGCCGTCTATGGATTTGCAGAGTCGGACACGACTGAAGTGACTTAGCAGCAGCATAATATGTAATTTTAGCGTATATTTAAAACTTTTACTAAATTCATCTGAGGTTAACCTAATATATGTGTGCAAATTACTGATAAATCCAAGCTTAGGTGAAACCTTGAGATCAGAGAAAGATCTCTGGACTTTGCTATCCATTCACCCTCTCTGAGGATTCTGTTTACCAGAAAGGAAAAGTGAAGAAATGCTTACAGTGGTAGACAAGAGTTATCCTGACCTTTCCATTCCTCACCTGTCTGAGGCTATAATTGAACAATGGAATATGTACAGGTGGAAATAGATGGCACAGTGCTCTTTCACTGTGGAATTTTGAAATTAGCAGAGGGCAGGAGTTAAGACTTGGAACAGCTGTGAAAGCAGCCTATCACATGCTATACTTCTCTCACTCACTGCTTCTGAGAAAACTCCAAACTGCTTAAATTTACCCAGGAATAAATGCTATTCCTCATAAAAGATGCCAGGAGATCTCTTCCAAGGCTGGAAAAACAATTTAGATAAGAGACTGCAATACACTAGAAATCTGGTTTCAGTTCAGTCACGTCCAACTCTTTGAGACCCCATGAATCACAGCACGCCAGGCCTCCCTGTCTATCACCAACTCTTGGAGTTTACCCAAACTCATGTCCATTGAGTTGTTGATGCCATCCAGCCATCTCATCCTCTATCGTCCCCTCCTCCTGTCCCCAATCCCTCCCAGCATCAGGGTCTTTTCCAGTGAGTCAACTCTTCGCATGAGGTAGCCAAAGTATTGGAGTTTCAGCTTCAGCATCGGTCCTTCCAATGAATACCCAGGACTGATCTCCTTTAGGATGGATTGGTTGGTCTCCTTGCATTCCAAGGGACTCTCAAGAGTCTTCTCCAACACCACAGTGCAAAATCATCAGTTCTTTGGCGCTCGGCTTTCTTCACAGTCCAACTTTCACATCCATACATGACCACTGGAAAGACCAGAGCCTTGACTAGATGGACCTTTGCTGGCAAAGTAGTGTCTCTGCTTTTGAATATTCTATCTAGGTTGGTCATAACTTTCCTTCCAAGGAGTAAGCGTCTTTTAATTTCATGGCTGCAATCACCATCTGCAGTGAAATTTGGTTTAGGAAGCTATAAATCAGATTTTAACAGAAAACACCCTAATTTTTAATAAAAATTTTTAAAATATTACACACAAAATATATCAACCTGCCAGACCTAGCCCTAGGTTCATTTGGAATCTCTGGATAAAGAACAGTCTGAATAGAGACTGTAAAGTAGAAAAAATACAATTACAAATTTAAAACATGCATTTTAGGGGGGGAAAAAACCAACGGAACTAGAACTGTATAAGATCAGAAGAGAGATGGAGGTGAAAACTCATGTAACTTTCTGAGAATAACAAGAGGTTAAGACAAAAGAATTAAAATGTTAAAGTGATTAAAATGGATAATAAAAAGCAGAGATCAACATACATTAACTAGCTATTCCTAAGAACTAACAAAAATAGGATGATGCAATAATTCAAGGTACTGGTACATCTCACTTGTTTTGCAGATACATTTTCATTTTTTCCCACAAATTAAAGGTTTGTGGCACCAAACAAGTCTATTGCTGTCATTTTTCCAACAGCATTTGTTCACTTTGTGCCTCTGTGTCACATTTTGGTAATTCTTACAACAGTTCAAACTTTTTCATTGTATTTGTTATGATGATCTGTGATCAGTTACCTTTGATGTTACTACTGTAATAGTTTTGAACCACACCCATAATAATACTGTGAACTTGATGGATAAATGTGTGTGTTCTGACTGCTCCACTGATCAGCTATTCCCATCTCCTCCTGAGATACAACAATAATGAAATAAGGCCAATAACAACCCTACAGTGTCCTCCTAAATGTTTCAAGAAAAAGCAACAGTCACACATGTCTCCTTCCACAATAGTCCATTAAGCCAGAGTCTAATCCAGAGCAAGGCCTAACTCTCTTCAATTCTGTGAAGGCTGAGAGGAGTGAGGAGGCTGCAGAAGAAACATCTGAAGCCAGTTAGTTCAGGAGGTGTAAGGAAAGAAGTTGCTTCCTGACATAGAAGGGCAAGGTGATGTAGCTGACACAGAAGATGAAATGAGTTATTTAGAAGATCTAATTAAGATAATTAATGAAGGTGACTACACAAAACAACAGATTTTCAATGTAGACAAACAGCCTTCCATTGGAAGATGATGTCATCTAGGACTTTGACAGCTAGAGAGGAGAAGTCAATGCTTGCCTTCAAAGGACAGGTTGACTCTTGCTAGGGATTAATACAGCTGGTGACATTCAGCTGAAGTCAAGGCTTGCTCATTCACCATTCTGAAAATCCTAGGGTCCTTAAGAATTATGCTAAATTTGGATCAAAGAGTATAGAGTTTCAAGCCTTATTATTTAAGAAGTGCATTTTGTAAAGCTACAGACAGTGATTCCTTTGATGAATCTGGGCAAAGTAAATTGAAAATCTGGAAAGAAGTCACCATTTTAAATGCTACTAAGAACATTTATGATTCATGGGAAGAGGTCAAAATACTAAAACCAAACAAAGTTTGGAGGAAGTAAATTGTAACCCTCATACGTAACACTGAGAGGTTCAAAGACTTCAGTGGAGAAAGTAACTGAAGTTGTGGTACAAACAGGAAGACAACTAGAATTAGAAGTGGAGCCTGAAAATGTGACTAAACTGCTGCACTTTTATGGTAAAACTTGAACACATATGGAGCTGCTTCTACAGATGAGAAAAGAGGTTTCTTGAGAAGGAATCTCCTCCTGGTGAAGATGCTGTGAAGACTATTGACATGACAACAAAGGATTTACAGTGTTACATAAACGTGGTTGATAAAGCAATGGCAGAGAGTGAGAGGGTGTCTCCAATTTTGAAAGAAGTTCTACTGTGGGTAAAATGCTATCCAACAGCATCGCCTACTACAGAGAAATCATTTGTGAAAGGAATCAATGTGGCAGATTTCACTGTTGTCTTATTTTAAGAAATTGCCAAGGCCACTTTGATCTTAGGCAACCACCACCCTGATTAGTAAGCATCCATTAACACCAAGGCAAGACCCTCCACCAGCAAAAAAATTATGACTTGCTAAATGCTCTAGTGTTCTTTAGCAATAGTCTTTTTAAATGTAGTTATGCACTTTGTTTTTTTAAGACATAATACTACTGCACACTTAATAGACAACAATATAGTGTAAATATAACTTTTATATGCACTTTGGAAACCAAACAATTTGTGTGACTCCCTCTATTGTTATATTCAATTGATTGCAGTGGTCTGGAATCTAACCTACACTATCTCCAAGGAATGCCTGTATAATAAAATTTCCTTAGTTGAAAAAAGAAGTCTTCAGATCATGAAAAACACTCTCAGATACATACCATATACCTATCTAAAGAAAGTAATCAGGAATACACTCGGGATGAGCACTAAAACCAATACAACCCATTGTTAAGTCTAAGAGAGTTGTATTTTTGTAGCATGTTATGTGGGTGTACAATCTACCTATAGTAGTCAAAGGGTGAAAGGATGAAACACCATACTAACATTCATATCTGAAATAGGGAAGGCGAATAAATACTGTTTTATTATGAAATGGAGAATTAAGAAAATTGAAGGGGAAAAAATTAAATGCACAACTTATTACTTCCTAATCTTCCTAAAAAAACTGTTAAACACACAATAGCAAAATAGAGAATATAAAGGGAATTCTCCCCAAAACATTTTTGAAAAATATAATACAGAATAATATGCACAACAGAAAACAGCATGCATAACAGCAAAAGAAGAAATGTTATTTGACTACATAAAAATATTAATAAGTCTGCAGGATGGAATAGCCTATGTTTGAGAACAACTATGGGCTTCGCTGGTGGCTCAGATGTAAAGAATCCGACTGCAATGCAGGAGACCCAGTTTTGATCCCTGGGTCAGGAAGATTCCCTGGAGAAGGGAATGGCTACCCACTCCAGGATTCTTGCCTGGAGAAATTATTATATACAGTACATAAACAGTTATTTCACATTAACAGTGAACAACTGAGACAGTAAACTGACATTATGCCCTATATTTGTCATCACTTTCCCCTTGGAATATTTGCTGATCTGCTTCACAGAGCTTTAACGTCACACAGAAACGAGCAATCTAGAAACTGTAGTAGTCCTCACTCAACCGAAGAGACAAAAAGCCACCAAGGCAGCCAGACAACGATCTGGAAGAGAATGCTTAATCGACAAACAAGACCAACATCTTGTGCATCACTTCTCCTTGACGTATTGCCCAATTCCTAAGCTATGCACAAGCAAGAGAAAACCATGACACCAAGAAGCCAAGCAGAAAGGAGCTGCTAAGAGATAAACAGTTAAACAGAGATTTCTGTCTTAATGTTGGGAAGAAAAATGCCCAAATATTTGAAAATTAAGCTATGTATTTATAGCCCTTGGATCAAGAAAAAAATTACCATGAAAATAATTTGTATTGAATGGCAATGAAAATACAACATAGCAAAATTTCTGGGGGAAAAATGGATGTTTAGACAGAAAACGAGACATGAAAAGAATAAAGTTGAAAGCCATTGTTTTGAGTATATCTCAAAAAGTCATAATAACTAAGTAAATAATCCCCAGCAAATTGGAATTAAAGGAAATAATAAATAAAAAAGCAGAAATTAGTGAAATGGAAAACATATATATAATAAAGAAAATTAATAAAGCCAGACATTAGTTCTTGGAAAAAATTAACAAAATGGATAAACTCCTAGGCAAGGCTGATTAAAGGTACAATAAATCAGTATCAGAAATGAAATAGGGGACATAATTTAGATTTCAGAGATAATAAAAGGTTATTATGAAATTCACGTTAATAAATTAAAGGTCTAGATGAAACTGTTACAGAAAGACGAAACCTAAAAGTCCTACTCTATTCAAGAAATTGAATCTCTAATTAAAATACTTCAACAAAGAAAACACTAGATCTAGATAGCTTCACTGATGAGTTCCCCTAAACATTTAAGGAAAAATAGCACCAATTTTACATAAACTCTTCAATAATGAAAAAAGAAGTATTCCTAAGTTTTGTATGAGTCCAGCATAAAGTTGATAATGAAAAATCTGATCATTACAAGAAAGGAAAATTACAGACTAATTTCTCTCATGAAGCAGTCCTAAAAATATTTTTTAAATTTGGTAAAGAGCATCTAGTGATATATAAAAAGAATAATGCATGACAACCAAGGCTGGTTTATGTAAGGAATCCAAAGGTTTAACTTGGAAAATCAAACAATGCATATTAAGAAAATTAAAGGGGAAAACTGCATCACTATCTCAACAGAGGAGAAACATTTGATAAAATTCATGATAAAACTCTTAGCAGAGTAGTAACAGAAGGAAACTTTCTGAATCCAATAAAGGCTATCTACAAAAAATTTATAGCAAGCATAAATTCCTCTGTTGGGAAATATGGAAAGTTTTCTGCCTAAGATGAAATAATACAAGATATTCACTTATCTGTACCTCTTAGCATGCTCAAGCTTCTAAGTCATACAGTAAGGCAAGAAAAAGAAATGTCTAAAAATTAGAAGGGAAGAACAGAATTATCATTGTTTGCAGATCACATAACTGTACATGTAGACTGTGCACAATGAACTACAAATGAATTATTAGAATTTGTGAATTTAGCAAGGTCAATACAGGAAAACCAACTGCACTTCTACTGGCAAACAATTAATTAGGACATGAAAATTAAAAAAACAATCACTGTAATAACATTTAGCAAGTCAAATATGTACAGAATAAACCTACCAAAAAAAAATATGCAAGACCGCTACCAGAAAACTAACCCTAACCCTAACCCTAGATAGCATATTCAGAAGCAGAGATATTACTTTGCCGACTAAGGTCCGTCTAGTCAAGGCTATGGTTTTTCCAGTAGTCATGTATGGATGTGAGAATTGGACTGTAATGAAGGCTGAGCGCCGAAGAATTGATGCTTTTGAACTGTGGTGTTGGAGAAGACCCTTGAGAGTCCCTTGGACTGCAAAGAGATCCAACCAGTCCATTCTGAAGGAGATCAGCCCTGGGATTTCTTTGGAAGGAATGATGCTAAAGCTGAAACTCCAGTACTTTGGCCACCTCATGCGAACAGTTGACTCATTGGAAAAGATTCTGATGCTGGGAGGGATTGGGGGCAGGAGGAGAAGGGGATGACCGAGGATGAGATGGCTGGACAGTATCACTGACTCCCATGGGCGTGGGTCTGGGTCAACTCCGGGAGTTGGTGATGGACAGGGAGGCCTGGTGTGCTGCGATTCATGGCGTCACAAAGAGTCGGACACGACTGAGCGACTGAACTGAACTGAAGAAAAATTTTTAAAGACTTAAATCAAAGTTTATGGAATAGAAAAGAGTATCATAAAAATATCAATTATCACCACACCAATCAATGGATTCTATGCAACTCCAATCAGAAACCCATGACTTTTTCTGGGTGGAAACTAACAAGCTGCTTAAAATGTTTATATGAAAATACTTAAGACCAAGAATAGCCAAGATAATCCAGAAGAACAAAGCTAGAGGATTTTCACTATCAGATTTCAAGATTCACTTTAAAACTATAGAAATGAAAACTCCATAGATTTGGTTCAAGTATAAACAATACAACAGCAAAGTAGAATAAACATTACAGAAATAGATTAATTCATATATATACAGTGAGCTGATTTACAAAAGTTAGCACTGCTGTAGCTCNAAGAGATCCAACCAGTCCATTCTGAAGGAGATCAGCCCTGGGATTTCTTTGGAAGGAATGATGCTAAAGCTGAAACTCCAGTACTTTGGCCACCTCATGCGAACAGTTGACTCATTGGAAAAGATTCTGATGCTGGGAGGGATTGGGGGCAGGAGGAGAAGGGGATGACCGAGGATGAGATGGCTGGACAGTATCACTGACTCCCATGGGCGTGGGTCTGGGTCAACTCCGGGAGTTGGTGATGGACAGGGAGGCCTGGTGTGCTGCGATTCATGGCGTCACAAAGAGTCGGACACGACTGAGCGACTGAACTGAACTGAAGAAAAATTTTTAAAGACTTAAATCAAAGTTTATGGAATAGAAAAGAGTATCATAAAAATATCAATTATCACCACACCAATCAATGGATTCTATGCAACTCCAATCAGAAACCCATGACTTTTTCTGGGTGGAAACTAACAAGCTGCTTAAAATGTTTATATGAAAATACTTAAGACCAAGAATAGCCAAGATAATCCAGAAGAACAAAGCTAGAGGATTTTCACTATCAGATTTCAAGATTCACTTTAAAACTATAGAAATGAAAACTCCATAGATTTGGTTCAAGTATAAACAATACAACAGCAAAGTAGAATAAACATTACAGAAATAGATTAATTCATATATATACAGTGAGCTGATTTACAAAAGTTAGCACTGCTGTAGCTCAGTTGGTAAAGAATCCGCCTGCAATGCAGGAGACCCCGGATTGATTCTTGGGTCGGGAATATCCGCTGGAGAAGGGATAGGCTACCCACTCCAGTATTCTTGGGCTTCCCTTGTGGCTCAGCTGGTAAAGAATCCACCTGCAATGCAGGAGACCTGGGTTTGATCTCTGGGTTGGGAAGATCCCCTGGAGAAGACAAAGGCTACCCAGTCCAGTATTCTGGCCTGGAGAATTAGTCCATGGGGTCACAAAGAGTTGGATACTGAGCAAGTTTCACCCTCACTATCATTGTTGCTGGCTCAGACAGTAAAGAATCAGCCTGCAATGTGGGAGATGTAGGTTCGAGCCCTGAGTCAGGAAGATCCCCTGGAGGAGGAAATGGCAGCCCATTCCAGTATTCTTGCCTGGAAAATTCCATTAACAGAGGAACCTAGAGGGCTAAAGTCCATGGGGTTGCAAAGAGTCAGAGGAAGATCCCCTGGAGAAGACAAAGGCTACCCAGTCCAGTATTCTGGCCTGGAGAATTAGTCCATGGGGTCACAAAGAGTTGGATACTGAGCAAGTTTCACCCTCACTATCATTGTTGCTGGCTCAGACAGTAAAGAATCAGCCTGCAATGTGGGAGATGTAGGTTCGAGCCCTGAGTCAGGAAGATCCCCTGGAGGAGGAAATGGCAGCCCATTCCAGTATTCTTGCCTGGAAAATTCCATTAACAGAGGAACCTAGAGGGCTAAAGTCCATGGGGTTGCAAAGAGTCAGACATAACTGAGCAACTAATACTTTCACTTTAGCACTGCTGGGCATGGGGGCAAGGGTAGTTTTTAATTTATAGACAAATGGGAGAAAAATGAATCTTGACCCCTAACCTCACACCACACACGTGTGGGGAAAAAACCACAAAAAACAAAAACCCAACTGGATTACAGACTGAAAAGTTAAATGAAAATCAATAAACTTCCTAGAAGAAAACCTAAGAGTATCTTTTATCACCTTGAGATAGATAAAATTTCTTAAGGAAGACATAAAATGCCTTGACCTTAAACAAAAAGATTGATAAATTAATTCATTAAAACTAAGATCTTCTATTTATAAAAAGACAACATTAAGATAATGAAAAGACAATTCACAGACTGGGGGGTATTAGCTGTATATACACAGATTATATATGTATCTAACATATTCTAGATACAAGTCTTCTGTCAGATTATTTACATCAAACAAAGGTGGTGGAGGTGATGGAATTCCAGTTGAGCTATTTCAAATCCTGAAAGATGATACTGTGTAAGTGCTGCACTCAATATGCCAGCACATTTGGAAAACTCAGCAGTGGCCACAGGACTGGAAAAGGTCACTTTTCATTCCAATCCCAAAGAAAGGCAATGCCATAGAATGCTCAAACTACCGCACAATTGCACTCATCTCACACACTAGTAAAGTAATGCTCAAAATTCTCCAAGCCAGGCTTCAGCACTTTGTGAACCATGAACTTCCAGATATTCAAACTGGTTTTGGAAAAGGCAGAGGAATCAGAGATCAAATTGCCAACATCCGCTGGATCATGGAAAAAGCAAGAGAATTCCAGAAAAACATCTACTTCTGCTTTATTGACTATGCCAAAGCCTTTGACTGTGTGGATCACAATAAACTGTGGAAAATTCTGAAAGAGATGGGAATACCAGACAACCTGACCTGCCTCTTGAGAAACCTACATGCAGGTCAGGAAGCAACAGTTAGAACTGGACATGGAACAACAGATTGGTTCCAAATAGGAAAAGGAGTACGTCAAGGCTGTATATTGTCACCCTGCTTATTTAACTTATATGCAGAATACATCATGAGAAACGCTAGGCTGGAAGAAGCACAGGCTGAAATCAAGATTGCCAGGAGAAATATCAAGAACCTCAGATATGCAGATGACACCACCCTTATGGCAG
>SJXQ01009441.1:0-72807 GCA_006408695.1 Aepyceros melampus | reverse complement strand
AGAGTTGGACTGTGAAGAAGGCTGAGCGCAGAAGAATTGATGCTTTTGAACTGTGGTGTTGGAGAAGACTCTTGAGAGTCCCTTGGACTGCAAGGAGATCCAACCAGTCCATTCTGAAGGAGATCAACCCTGGGATTTCTTTGGAAGGAATGATGCTAAAACTGAAGCTCCAGTACTTTGGGCACCTTATGCGAAGAGTTGACTCATTGGAAAAGACCCTGATGCTGGGAGGGATTGGGGGCAGGAGGAGAAAGGGACGACCGAGGATGAGATGGCTGGATGGCATCACAGACTCAATGGACGTGAGTCTGAGTGAACTCCGGGAGTTGGTGATGGACAGGGAGGCCTGGCGTGCTGCGATTCATGGGGTCGCAAAGAGTCGGACACGACTGCGCGACTGAACTGAACTGAGTGCTAAACAATCGCCAAATATTTCTGTCTCTCTGCTCCACATGCACAAGGTCGTCTGCACTTCCTGGCTTTTTTGTGCTTGGATGGAATCACATTAAAAGTTACAACTGATAGATCGGGAATACAAGCATTTGGATTTAGTGGCTTATGTGAAATCCTCTCTTTTCTCTCTGATACAGTAACCAGTTATTTTTAAGATGGTGGCTGTTCACTCATCCTAAGTCTCTGAATGATGGTGTGAAAGAGACCCTGGCCCATTCATGATAGATGTGGAACAGGAGCAGTAAGTAAACCTCTGTCACTGCAGCCGCCCACTGAGACTTTGGTGGTGTTCATTCCCATACCAGGCCCTGAAGTCTCCTGACTCATACAATAGATGTTTCCTGCTGGGACCTGATAAAGTGATGGAGGAATGAAGAGAGAGAGATGCTCAAGGAAAAGACCTCATTCTTCCAATTCTTGTGCAATTGTGTAAGCAGTCAATTGACTGTGTAAGCAGTCAATTCTACCAGTCAGGGAGGAAGTAATGAAGTAGACATCATAGAGAGAGTAAGGCTTGAAATAAACTGTGATTTTAAAATATTTGAGCTTACCAAGTTGATTGAAGGGGAGGGTGAAAATATTGCAGGACAGACCACATCGAACAAGTAGATGGAGGGACTGATACTCTCAGAGATTTGTCTAAAGACATAAAATATCAGGAAGTTCTTATATAGTCTTCACAGAATTTGGAATTTATTTAGTGAGTTAGAGGCTTTTCTACTGTAAAATCTGTGACAATTGATGATGCAATTCAGGACACATACCCCCGGAAAATCCCAGAATTTAATTGAAATACTGAATGACATCATCATAGTCATTGCTGGTAGTTGCCACATGTTGTATCTCATGACAGAGAAGAAAACTACACATAACCTCAGTTCTTGCTATTCCATTCAAGAAAGATGTTGGAGTTCAAAATGGCAAAATTCACATTAAAAATTAAATTGCTACTGATCTTCAATAGGTTAACTCAATTAGTAGCAGACATTTCAGCTCACACTTCACCAACTATCCTAATGCACTGAGAGTTCCTTGCAAAGAACTTCCACTGTGGGTAAGGGGAGGATCAAAGGCTTCTAAGCAGAGGAGTAACAGAGCTGGAGATGCAATACCTTTCAGAAAAGTTTGTCTGGCAACGTGGGATGAATGCAGTGAATGGGATAAGATGATGGCTAGGGCATCGTTTAGGAGACTAGCAGTCATAGTTGTGAACAACTTACAAAGAAAGACAAAAAAAGGGCATGTGTCTATATGACACATTTTGAGAAAGTTTGTCTTTCTTGGTGTTTGTGCTTAATTGAAAACTATCTTCAAGTAAGTTTTGTTTTCCTCCCAATAATCTGTCAGTGACAGTAGTTCTACCTTCTGTCTCTCTTCTCTCTCCCTCTCCATTCCCTCAGCATTACTTCATCCCTTCCTTGGGAGAACATGTAAGTATGTTTCAAGACCTTAAGCAGTTGTGCTGCCGGTGGAATGGAGTGGTTTTCTCTTAATGCCCAGAAACCCATGATGATAACAGCCCAGGTTATGATGATGAGGCCCTGAACTGGGATAATGGCAAACAAAAGGAAGAGAAAGAGATACAAGTGAGTGGTAAACTATAGAACTTGGTACACTCTGCTTGTTGTCAGTGAAATCCACTTTCTGACTCAACAAATTCCCAGAATATTGTAGGTACTCACAAGTGTTGCTGAATAAATAAATAAGTTTGAGAAACAAAATGCAAAGCACTGAATGCATGTTAGGATGAATCAAGTTGAGTCAATGGTGACTCTCACCCTAGAAGATTTTCTGTCATTATCCCTAACCTGAAAGCTTAAGACATGGATAGCAAATATCTCCTTCATTTTATGCACTCATGGGATTCACTTTTGGTTGACTACTACAATTTTTCACTGTTGAATCTAAACACACCATCAGAAGCCTGCAGAAGACAATTCTCCAGAAAGTCATTGCCAACGGATTCAAACTGACAAGGGAAATGAATTCCAATTGCTTATTCTCAGACTTACCAATATATTTAACGAGTTGAAAAGGAATTAAGCAGCAAACTGAAAAAGAAAGAGCTAATTTTGTGTGTTGTTCCTATGCTCCCTTTAACTGTATTTCTTGAGATTCTTTCCTAATGAAGGAAAACTAAAGCATTTGCCATCAGCAGATGCCAGCTGACAAGTTTTCAGTCTCAAGAGGAGTAACAATGAAGGGGAGGCCTATGTGGGTTGAGAAAGGATGGGAAGGATGGAGTGAGTGGGTTAGCCAATGTAAAGAACTTATTTTGAGAGAAAAAGATGAAATTTGTTCTATTTATTTTGTTAACACAAAATCTGCAAAAATGACTCCTACACAGATCTTTTCAGTATAAACCATCTAAGACAAAGATTATGAAAACCATATCAGACAAGAAATCAAGCACCAGAACATGTAACCCTGCTCTCACAATGAATTCATATAGTAACCAGATCAACCACCTTTCAATTTCCCTATTGGTAAACAGGGGCTCAGAATTTCTTCCAATGATAAAAACCACTTATCTAATGTATACCAGACATTCTAAGCATTTTTCATATATTATCAAAGCCTGGCGCATATCTCCCTTGGAACCAGGAATGGTGAAAATGCATTCTCCTTTTACTTTATTTATATTATTATCCCCACTTGATACATGGCAGAAACGAAGGCTCAGTAAGATTAAGGAACTCATGCCACATCATATAAAAAACAAAGTCTGCCTGGTCCCAAAGCTAATCAGAGTAACCACTATGTTATATAGAATCTGCTCACTGTCACTTTTCAAATTATATCCAGGCAGTTGGTTGGCTAAGACTGAGACTTCAGAAAACAGTACAATCCCCATGTGTGGTGGTAACACTTCTGTTTAAGAGCATAACACTGACAAGACTGAAAATGAACACCATTCAGCAGACACCACCTGCTTAATGGCTACCAGTGTCCTGCTATATGCTGACTGACGTTGGCATATAAAACATTTTATGAGGCCTTTATTGACCTGTTAATGTCACTCCCAGGGCTAATGGAGTAGTACATTATCCACAGTGGAACTGTGGAAACCTCTATCCAGTGGCAGTCACTAGGACTAACTCAGAAACATAGTTAACCTGAGCTGCCTGCCATTGGATAAATGAAGAACTTTGGCTGCTTTATCTTCCTACAACACAGATAACAGTAATGCCTTGGAGAAAAGACTGGTTCTTTTTTTTAAGAAGTAAATATCCCCTTAGCGTTCATGATTACTAGATGATTTCACATTGTTGTCAGACAAGAAATAGGACATTCTAGAAAAGTGCTCTCTCAACATTTGGCACCTCAAACCCAGAGGAAGAAAAGAACTTGGCAAAATCACTTAGAAGGATGAGAGATGTAAGTACCATTACAAACCATTTTCCAGTGGTAAATAACCAAGCTTTTATTGGGTGAATGTAATTAGAGACAGATTTTAGTGCAGCTTGGATACAGCTGTTTCTGTCCTCCCAGTGCCAGGCTTTTGCTGGATTGTTCTGCGGCCATTGGCAATTTAGCCAATTAGTTCTGCCTTGGTGCACCCATTTGATCTCCTTCTTCACTGAGATGATGGACCTGCTTATTAAGACTGCTCAGAACTGCAAACAAGGTCCCCAAATCTCAAAGGCACCTTGAGGTATGTGCCTCCAATTGCATATCTTATCTTGATAGTGTTTGTTCTGGGTTTGCTTGTGCTTTAGGAGGTGTTGGGGAAAAAATTCCTACAAATAGCCTGATGCCTCCCTGTCACTGCCAGGTAAAGGTTTTACTTCTCCTGGAGATCAGAAGAATTAAAGAATAATGTCTATTGTGTATTCTTCTGAAGGAAGAAATGCAAAGACCTCTATATACAGTTAAGAAATAGAGTATCCACAGCAAAAAGAGATACATGTAGATACTCAAGTCTCCTGTGTTTTTAAACTATGATTGCTTGCTCTTTATGGATTCATAAAATTAGGGAACCTGATGCTGAGAAAGATTGAGGGCAGGAGGAGAAGGGGCAGCAGAGGATGAGATGATTGGATGGCATCACCAACTCAATGGACATGAGTTTGAGCAAACTCTGGGAGACAGGGAAGACTGGTGTGCTGCAGTCCATGGGGGTCACAAAGAGTCGGACACAACTTAGTGACTGAACAACAGCCACAAAAATTAGGAGAAAGCTTGTTTCTCAATGTCCCAGACATGAGCATATAAGACGGTGATAGGACATCAGGATAAACTCAGTTTCGGTGCCTTGAATGAAACAGTAGAGGGGCTAAGAACATCCTTGGTCTTTGATAAGTCACCCTTTACTTGTATGTAGACTTAATACAAAAGCTTCATAGACATACGCTTCAGATTAACCCCCTCAACCATTCACCTTAACAACAGGAGAACCTTATCAACTCCTGGGCCCAATACTCTTTAGATGGAAAAAGTCTCATAGTTCTATATAGGTCAGGAAGCAATATAAATAGTGCTTACATTTGTTAGGAAACAAAGGAAGAGAAAACCCTTAGACCAGTCTTTGTCTTTTGGTGTTTTCCTTGTTAACAGTAGGAATCAAATGCCATCTGGTCAAAAGAGAAGTGCCATCCATTTGCACAGAGCCTAAAATAATCTCTCTCCACCCTAGATGGTGAGTAACTACTAGAGGACAGGAACTGTTATTCTGATCATAGTCCTTGCCTCACAATGCTGAACACAGAACTCTTCCTCAACGTTACTCTACAAATGTTCATTGGATGAATTATAGTAGACAACAATACTCTAAATATCTCTTCCTCAGTTTATAACTGAAGAGAGGAACACTATTTTGTTAAAGCTGTAAGTGTAGTTCTGTCTTTGTTTTCAAGGCAACTGCAAGTAGTACACCTTCTTCATTCTGTTGGTACTTCAGTCCTAAAAACAAGGAGACTGAATATATTATTGTCTACAAGGAAGAAGTCCTACAAACTCACTGAACAACAATCTCAAGAGGTCAACTGGTCAACCTTCAAGCCAGTGATAATTGCTGTGACCCACTCCCCTTTCCCGTTGCTCAAAAAGGCATTGTATTTAGATAAAATCAAATTCTTTACTATATAAGATCCTATTGCTACATAACAAAGGATCTCAAGTTTAGCAGCTTGAAACAACAATTTATTATCTCACAGTTTCTAATGATCAGGAATCTGGAACTTGTTTGCTCAGTGGTTCAAGCACAGGATAAGCTCATGAGATTGCAGTCAAGCTGTTCACTGGAGTTGCAATGATCTGATGGCTTGATTGGGACTGGAGGATCCAGTTCGATAATAACTTATATGGACTTAAACAGGAAGCTACATTTTCTCACCACGTGAGCCTCTTTATAAGTTGTTCACAAGGTGAACATCTGTTCTGGTTTCCCCCAGAGCAGATAATCCAAGAAAGAGAGAAAAAGAAGATAAAGACAAGGAGAACACACACCCAAAATACAACCCATGGTATTATTTATAATCTAATCTCTGAGGTCCCATATCATCACTTCTATCATATTCCACTGGTCACACAGACTAATCCTAGTACAGTGTGTGGAAGGACCACATGAAAGTGTGACTGGGCACCACCTTGGCTTCCACACTTACCTAAACCCATAGCATACAACACAGTCCCCTCTCTTCTGACACCTCCAAATTCACCTCATGCCGTACTCATGCAAACCCTGCTCTAGTAACCTGCCCTTTTGACAGTTCCTAGATAGTTCTTTGAAGTATTTCCTTCCTCAGTTTCTTTTTTTTTTTTTTTTTTGGCTCTTTCCTATGCCTAGAATGCTTTTCAGCAGTTCTCCAAATAGGCAAATCTTTTTCATTAGTTAAACATCCCCTTATCATATAGATCTTTCCAAACCATCTACTTTAAAGAATCTCTTACATTATGTGATACCCTATTGTTTGTTTGTTTGTCTTCATAGCATATTTGGACTTACTTCTACTCCTGTATCTACCTGCTTATTTCCTTTCTGTAAATAGAATAAGCATTATGAAGACAAAGGATCCTGTCTGTCATGCTCACAGTTGCATCTTGGGTAGCTGGTACTAAATTAGTGCTTGATAAATATTTGTCGTCTGAAGAAAAAGGTAGAGACAATAGATCTTCCCAGTCAGTATCTTGTACTCTAACCACCCTGATCCACATTTGCACAGTGGGCCAGTGTGCATTTTCTTAAATCAAGCATCAAAACAAACCCCAGGACACCTATTCCTTTCCATATCCTCCATCTCATGACTCAGCTTCCTCTAAGCAGCCACAGACAGAGATCCAAACTGGCTTAGCACCTCTAAGGTTTCCCTCCCCACCGTCAGGAATGGCATTAGGCTTTTCTTTTAAAGTTCCCATAATGTCAACCCATAATCAACTCACCATCTTCCAGCTAACCTAGCCTTTCTTGCTCTGCTGTACCAAGTTTTCAGCCAGTTGCCTCATATTCAATTTATTGTCAGGTAGCTGCTTGGGCATTCTGTCTGCGTGGGCTCTCAAACTCAGCATCACTCAAGGATATTAAATTCCTGACCTCGCTCAAGTCCTCATTTTACAATTTTGTGCCAAGGCTGGTTCCACACCCACACTTAACCAGAACTCCCAGAATCCCTGCTTGAGTCCAACAAGCAAGGCTCAGCCTGAATTAGAACAATATAAGAAGTTCAGACAACCACTTGTTTCTTATTTTTCTATGGCCTCTTGTTCTCTAGAGATCTTATTATCATTTGAACTCCCACATATAAGGTTTTCAATGCTGAATTGCTTATTTTTCTTCCACTGGTTTTAGTTAGAGCCTAATTGCCGATTTTAATCAGTGGCGATGTATGCAGAAACATTTTACTGAATGTTCCCTTTCCTTTAACACTAATTCTACATTGTGAGGTGAAATCTGCCGGTAGATCTAGGTTCTAGCCCAAATGCTAAATTTATCATCGGTTTCCTGATCTGTAAATAATAATACAGATGTTTTGAGATGCTCACCAAAGCCTTCCTAAAATTTCTAAGTGTAATATAAAATGTCAAGGCACATGCAGCTTTCTGTAGTTTTTGTCTGTTTGTTTTAATCTCTGATCCTTTAGGTACTTCTGAAATCAGATGCCAGTTCCCTCAGCAACAGACATGACATCCAAAGCCCCAGTTCCCCCTCTGCATGTATTCTCTTGACCCAAGTAGCCTCCTTGCTCTGCCCGGAACTTTCATTCTCCTTTCCTCAGAGATGTGTTAGAATCATCTTCCATAGAGGTGAATAGGTCCCTATCCTGAGACATGTACTAACCTCTAGAGACCTTTACACCAATCAACCCTAACAAGGTTGCCCCCATCATTAGCACAGCTTGACTTTCCAACCAACCGAGACACAAAGTCTGTCACATTCAGAGAAGACTGAAGGATTTCTCTATTAACTCCCCAGATGTGTCCAGGGACAAAAAGAAAGAAATGAAAAAAGAAGTAAGAAATTTAAACTGTTTAAACCTGAGCGCCAATATACAGGTACTCTGTCCCCTTCTACTCACTGGGAGATGTTACAAAATACACTCTTAAAATCAGTTTATACAAAATGTTTTCAATTCTTTTTGCTTTCAGGGTCTATAAACAAGAACTCGTGTTAAGTTTTGGACTTTCAGAATGAGAGCTGGAGTCACACTCAGGATTCGTTGAGTATTTGCCTTTTTTTTTTTTTGCAATGTTTTATTAGTTTTAGGTTTACAACAAAGTAATTCATATTCATATATATATACACACACACATTCTTTTTCAGATTCCTTTCCATCAAAGTTTTAAGATTTAAATATTATAAGATTTAAATAATTAAAAGGTTTAAAAATTATTTTTAAAAATTATAATTTTAAAATGATAAAAAATCTTATTATTATAAGATTTAAATGTATTTCCCTGTGCCATACAGTTGGTCCTTGTATTTTTATCTATTTTACTTATAGTCATGTGTATCTGTTAATCCAAGACTCTTAATTAATACATGCCCCTCCACCATCCTCTTTCCCATTTGATAATCATAGTTTGTTTTCTATGCCTGTGAGTCTTTTTCTGTTTTGTAGAGAGGTTCATTTGTATCATTTTTTTCGATTTCGTAAGTGATATCACA
Source organism: Aepyceros melampus (assembly GCA_006408695.1). NCBI lineage: Eukaryota > Metazoa > Chordata > Mammalia > Artiodactyla > Bovidae > Aepyceros > Aepyceros melampus. The sequence continues at coordinate 64,250 of SJXQ01009441.1, read as the reverse complement.
TGACATTTGTCTTTCACTTTCTTACTTTACTTAGTGTGATAACCTCCAGGTCCATCCATGTTGCTGCCAATGGCATTATTAAGTAACCTTTGTTCAAAAATAAAAGAAAAAAGTACCTTATTTAAGCAGATGTTTCTGCATGGACAGTTGGCTTGGTCTATGGAGAGACCCTCCATGAAAAGTAGAACAAACTTCTTTAGGGCAGATGCAACTTCACCCTAGGCAGGTGAAGTTGTTAGAGGACACAGCGTGTCAAGCAGAATGGTGGCTGTATTTCAGCCCCTCCTCACCTTTGGCTTGGATGAATATTTCTTGAATAAAAAAGCAAATCATAAAATAATATTCTGGGCATATTGCATTCTGTGTTTCCACCCACATTCATTGCTTTCTGTTATATTTGGGGTATATAAACAATCAAAAGAAGAGACTAGATTGTCTCTACCTGAAGGCAAAGTATCTTATCTTTTTTATAATTTTTAATTCAATAACGGTGCCTAAATCCAAGAGTCTTTTCATCTCTTTACACACACACACCAGACAAGCTCCCAGGAAAAATCTCCAGCTAATAATTATCACAACACATTCGAACACATCTACTTTCATTACCGAACAATGAGTGATAAGCAAAACTACAGTCATTCTGCTCAGGCTCCTAGTACCTCGGGAAACTTTTCAAGTTTGTGAAAGTGATAGAAATTGGTCTTCCTCAGTCTGAAACCAGTTTCTCCACATTCTCTTAAAACAACTTGTTTCAGAAAATACTTTTTTCTAATCTTCTTTTTTTTTTAATCCTTACTGATATTTTCCTATAGAAAAACCAAGAGATAGTTCAGAGTCTGTAGTTAAAGAAGGCCACTTGTGCATTCCTACCGAGGGTTTTAAACTAAGAGGATTTCTTCAAAGTCCATCATGAAAGAGTCTTTCAGTTATGCAACACACCAAGAAAAATAAAATGCCTCAGAATTATCTCCTCCAAGTACTAGTCTCTTCTGCTTCCTACCACACACATTTTAGCTACTGTGCCATCTGTTAAAATTCATTATTAATTATTTTACTTTTCTTCTGGAGTTGTTAATTGCTGTTAATCTGCCTTCAAGACATGTTAGAGTCATGCAAGCAAGTGAACAACTCAAGGCAGAAAATACATTTCACAGACCTCGTTCATTGTCATAACTCATCCAATTATTTTCAATGAAATGGTTATTTTAAAAACTGGTTAGACAGACGGGAGCCATGTAACTTTGAGAAAGTTAAAAATAATTCCTTTAATACTATAGGATTAGATAGCTATTGTTCTATATAGATATACAGACAAAGGCATAGATTACAGATTAGGGCTCTATAAAATAATCATTTGCTTAGGGAAAAAGAATAAGCAAATCATTGTCTTACTTTATAGAATATATAGAATTAAATGACAGCTACTTTGTGCTGAAAAATGAACAGGTATCATGTATGCCAAATGTTAAAAAAATATGTATCAATAAAAAGGAATGATTAAAACACCAAAGGCAATGCCAAAGAATGCTCAAACTACCACACAATTGCACTCACCTCACACATTAGTAAAGTAATGCTCAAAATTCTCCAAGCCAGGCTTCAGCAATACGTGAACTGTGACTTCTAGATGTTCCAGTTGGTTTTAGAAAAGGCAGAGGAACCAGAGATCAAATTGCCAACATCCGCTGGATCATGGAAAAAGCAAGAGAGTTCCAGAGAAACATCTATTTCTGCTTTATTGACTATGCCAAAGCCTTTGACTGTGTGGATCACAATAAACTGTGGAAAATTCTGAAAGAGATGGGAACACCAGACCACCTGACCTGCCTCTTGAGAAATCTGTATGCAGGTCAGGAAGCAACAGTTAGAACTGGACATGGAACAACAGACTGGTTCCAAATAGGAAAAGGAGTACGTCAAGGCTGTATATTGTCACCTTGCTTATTTAACTTATATGCAGAGTACATCACAAAAAACGCTGGACTGGAAGAAGCACAAGCTGAAATCAAGATTGCCAGGAGAAATATCAATCACCTCAGATATGCAGATGACACCACCCTTATGGCAGAAAGTGAAGAGGAACTAAAAAGCCTCTTGATGAAAGTGAAAGAGGAGAGTGAAAAAGTTGGCTTAAAGCTCAACATTCAGAAAACGAAGATCATGGCATCTGGCCCCATCACTTCATGGGACATAGATGGGGAAACAGTGTCAGGCTTTATTTTTTTGGGCTCCAAAATCACTGCAGATAGAAACTGCAGCCATGAAATTAAAAGACGCTTACTCCTTGGAAGGAAAGTTATGACCAACCTAGATAGCATATTAAAAACCAGAGACATTACCTTGCCAACAAAGGTCCGTTTAATCAAGGCTATGGTTTTTCCAGTGGTCATGTATGGATGTGAGAGTTGGACTGTGAAGAAGGCTGAGCACTGAAGAATTGATGCTTTTGAACTGTGGTGTTGGAGAAGACTCTTGAGAGTCCCTTGGACTGCAAGGAGATCCAAACCAGTCCATTCTGAAGGAGATTAGCCCTGGGATTTCTTTGGAAGGAATGATGCTAAAGCTGAAACTCCAGTACTTTGGCCACCTCATGCGAAGAGTTGACTCATTGGAAAAGACTGATGCTGGGAGGGATTGGGGGCAGGAGAAGGGGATGACAGAGAATGAGATGGCTGGATGGCATCACTGACTCGATGGACGTGAGTCTGAGTGAACTCCAGGAATTGGTGATGGACAGGGAGGCCTGGCGTGCTGCGATTCATGGGGTCGCAAAGAGTCGGGCACAACTGAGTGACTGAACTGAACTGAACTGAGCCAAAGTATTTGTAGATTTGGCCATTATAAACCTGGAGACTTGTATAGTTCAATTGAAACACCCTATCAAAAAAAAAAAAAAAAAAGCACAACTACTAAAGTGATTAAAAAGTAGCTCACAGACTTCTGTGGCAGTTCAGTGGTTAAGACTATACACTTCAACTCAACAGGGCACGGGTTCAAACCCTGGTCAGGGAACTGAGATCTCACGTGCCTCATAGTGCAGGGAAAAAAAAAATATTTCAAAGCCACTTGTAATCCACCACAGCAAATACAAATCTCACTAGAAGCAAGGTTACACAGGGTGGATCCAGATACATGGCATGGGCTCTTCCCCAGTGACCTTCTTTATGTTAAATAATAATAATTGAAAATAAGCACCTTGCTCTGGTGCTTCCATTTCCATTTCAAAAGAACTAACTATCCCTACAAAGGGTTATTTACAAACACTGGTCTTTCCTGGTTCTTGAACTAAACCCAACAGCATCTAAGTTTGGGAAAGGCCACATCTTCAAGCAGGGAGTGAACAGTACCTTTAGCCTTGCAGAAACTCAGATGTTACTTTGCAATTGGTACCACCATTGGTCCTAAGTATGGTGTGTGTGTGTGCACTAAGTCACTTCAGTCATGTCTGACTCTTTGCAAGACCCCATGGACTTTAGCCCACCAGGCTCCTCTGTCCATGGGATTCTCCAGGCAAGAATACTGGAGTGGGTTGCCATTTCCTCCTCCAGGGGATCTTCCCCACCCTGGATCAAACCCGTCTCTCTTACATTCCCTGCATTGGCAGGTGGGTTCTTTACCAGTAGCACCACCTGGGAAGCTCCCTAAGTATGTTGTTTGCCCTGAAAACAAAAAAGGGTTTGCAATTTTTACAATACAGTGTGCTCTACACAGAAGACACAGAGATGTCTTGTCTCTCTGCCAAGCAAAGGACATTGAACCATTCCAAGTGACTATTTGTAAGGTGCAGGGTTAAAGTACTTTTTTGCATGTAGATAAAACCAGCCAATGAATGGATCAAACCCGTCTCTCTTACATTCCCTGCATTGGCAGGTGGGTTCTTTACCAGTAGCACCACCTGGGAAGCTCCCTAAGTATGTTGTTTGCCCTGAAAACAAAAAAGGGTTTGCAATTTTTACAATACAGTGTGCTCTACACAGAAGACACAGAGATGTCTTGTCTCTCTGCCAAGCAAAGGACATTGAACCATTCCAAGTGACTATTTGTAAGGTGCAGGGTTAAAGTACTTTTTTGCATGTAGATAAAACCAGCCAATGAGTCAGTGAAAAAAATTCCCCATGAAATAGCTTTTAGATGTACTTGTTCATTGTCCATACAAGCATTTATCTTAAAAGGATATGCTCATCTGTTCCACTCACTAACGTTTATACCCATCCAAACCACAATTAAATCCTCTTGAAAATTTTGTTTTCATGATTATTATGGAACTTAATCATGTTTATGGCCAAAACCAGTTTAGTCATTTGAACCAGACATCTCTTGCACCTCATTGTAGACAGACCATATAACACCTTCTAGACAAATGCTCCCCACAACCTGTCCCCAAAGCAATGTGAACTCAATGTTCTATGAATGAAGGGGAGGGGTAGGAGAACTTTCCAAATATTTTTATTCTCGGAGATATGCATATACACAAGGGTATGAATATACAACATTTCAATATTGTTGGAATATACATATATATTTCAACCTGTTGCCAAAATATACCAGAAGTTTCTCTATAAAAACATGTAATCTTTGCAGATGTGGCACTTTTAAGTCCACAGTCTTTGCAGGACCCAATCAGAAGACTCTACTCAAAGAAAAATAGGACAGCTACCAAAGTAGTTAAAAAGGATGTCAAACCCACTTGTAATCCATCACAATCTCTCCTTTTCTCTACACTTCTCTCTCACCTTGATCTTCAACCAACAGTGATTTTTTTTTTTCGAATGACAAAAACTTTCTCCCTCACATATCCTCTGTGGCTCCTACAAGGATCACTAATGTAGACTGGCCTAATATTGTTGACTCTCTCAGCCAACAATACTCTTTCTCTTGTTGGGAGCAGAGAGAGAAGCAGCTGGAAAATTGAGGATAATAATACATGTGGACAGTTTTTCTCCAACACAATGCTAACATTTAAATAAATATTATTTAAAAGTTGTGAATTTTACTATAATCAACATTCTATTGTGAGAAACAGAAATTCAAACTAGCTCTAGAAAAATATAGTGGGGAAGGGGAGAGTTATCCTTCCTATAAGGATACAATAGGCATTTGGGCATTCAAAGACAGGAAATTAAACAGAGCTGGGGCTTCCTGGAAATTGTAAATTCAGAAACTGAGTCTTCTGTTTCTCAGGGGCCTATCTCCATCTCCGTTTCTGTGCTCTCTGTTCTCCTTATTCCTCTTCCTGAGTTGCTTTGTTTACTCACCCTCCACTTTGTCCATATTGCGGACATCAGCCTCTGATCTTTCAGGCTGGGTCTTCTTTACTTAAATCACCTACTATCATCTTAGTTCAAAATCAACCCACCCTATCCCCCAAAATTAAGATTTAATTTAGTTAATTGATTTACTGCCTTGGGTTAGGGATTCTTCCCTGGCCCAAGAAGCCAGAGCTAACAAATAGGATCTCATGGGATGTAATACTTCCACTTGTAGAAAAAACAGCATGCTTTTCAGCCACACCTTTGGAATTCTGAAATCTAGATGAGAGCTGGCAGTATAATCCTGATGTTTGACATAGGCTGGTGACAGATTCTGGTAGATGAACTGACTCACCATCCTTTCCAGCTTCCTTCTTAAACTGTGGACAGCTAAGAGCCACATTTCCCAGACTCCCTTGACGACAGATTTTGGATATAAACTGGTTTCCATTAAATCTTAAATACTTCCCTGATATTTTGTCATGAGATTTTAGAAAGTAAGCATGAGACAGAGGGCTTCCTTCTGCCTTGGTTTTTGCCATTGCAACATGGTCATGAAAAATATTGGGATTTACTATGTGTAGGAGTATTTGAGGTCTAGCCCTTAGGCTCATGTGAGTGGGGTAGAAAAAGCCAGGAAGTTGACCCTGAATCACAGACAAGGTGATGTGCTCCTGGGGACACTGTTCCAGGGGCAGTCTCCTCATTCCCCACGTTGTTGACAAAGTGAACAGTTTCCCTGATAGCAAGCCTAATAGGCTTGTTCTGGAGGTCATTTCCAGGGGCTGGCCCACGTCTGAAGCCTACAGCCCTTCCAAAGATTGTGTAAGCACTAGATTCTTATATTAAAACTCATTCTACTAAAAGTAGCCACAGTGGTTTCTACTTCCTGCAACGGAAAAGTCACTGGGCCCAGATCAATAAGATTCAGCGTCGCAATCAAAATCTAGAGGAAAGAGAAAGCTGAACAGCCAAGAAGTGTCTCCCAGGAATAGAAAATTACTGTGAGGTTATCAAGAAGCTTATTCTCTGTTCTAGTTACCTAAATATGGGGGGAGCTTTGGATACAACCATAAAATATCCTCTGTTAAAGAAAAAAACAGCTGGACAGTACTTAAAGCAGTAAGAACAGATTTTATTCAGGAACTATAGCAATAACGGAACAAGACCCACGTATAGAACCAGCCTCAATCTGAATATAACAAGGAAAACTAGAGATTTGTAGCCCAAAACCAGGGTAGGGTGTCAGTAGATGAAAAAAAAAAAAAAATAGTACAAGAAAACATCACAGACAAAGGATATTCTGGCGAAACAGATTCAATAGGATTCTTGCTGAAAGCAAACTGAAATGATCAGATACCACCTGGGGGAACACACAGGATGAGGGATCTTATCAGATGATCAAACACTGAGGGTGAAGGATTCTCTCTAAAGGGATTTAGCATGATTTTTGCAAAAACTGGGTGATACAAAGATGGACATGTAAGTCCAAAGGTCAAGGCCTAGTTGAGGAGAGCATTCAGAGGCATCAGACTAAAGTTAAATCAAGGACAGACTCTTTGTCCCCTTACTCCAACCCCAAAGGTACAAGTCTGGATTCTTATAGTGGGGGCTTTAAGGAAATGAAGGAGTAAGCCCAATCTCTTGATAATCAAGTAAAATGACTGTCACACTCTGAGACCTACAACAAACTAAGAGAATAAAGCTAACGTAGATGAGAAAAAAAAATCATTCCCTGGAACCGTCAAGATGATCAAGTTCTATTTGAGAACTTTAATAGGCACAGAAACCACAGTAACAGATAAAAGCTAGACACGTGAATGGAGACTAGCCAGAGTACCTTCAGCAGGTGAACTTCAGTAGAGAACAGATCATGAGACACTCAGAACAAGTAGGCAAGATGTCCACTCATCAGTCAATGGTGCAGCCCAGCCCTCCTAGTCTGAATCTCGGGGTCATTCCTACTGATATCATTGGTGGCCATATTTCTGACATTACAGGTGAACACACTCCTTTTATTTTCCTTGACGAAATTACCACAGATCTAAAGGAAGATTCAATTAGATACTTTCTTATCAGGGTTCTACCATGATGTGAGAAGTAAAGGGAAAATATGTGGATCTGAAAAATGGGAAAAACATGTATGAACACATTTAGAAATAAGAAAACGATAAAAGGACTTGGAGACTGACATAAGAAAAATAAGAAAGATCAATTTCATAAGGAAAGAGAATAAAAATGGCAATGGTAAAATGCAATTTAGTAAACAAAATTTATTGAGTACCTACTCTGTACCAAGCATTGTTCTAAGGACTGGCAATATTGGTGTGAGTTATAAATACAAGGAGAAAAGACATGGTATAATGAGACTTAGATTCTGATAGTGAATTAGGATAAAAATCAACAAAGAGCTTTTTTAAAGCAATTTTGACATTGTCCTTTAGAAAATCTGGAGCCATATTTTTAATTTTTTAAAAATAATTCTGGATCATGTTAGAAATGGATTATAAAGAGATAACACTCCAATTCATCTCCTCTTGCAGTGGATAAAACAGTTAAGGGGCTATTGCAATGGTCCAAGCAAAACTCATATCATCTTCACCACCATCATTATCACTTGATCTTGTATAATTTCTTTTTAATTGTTTTCATCACTTCTATCTTGAATAATTAGGTAGCATGAATCACATTAGTAAAGGCAGAATAGGAAGTTTTCTGTTTCTGTTTTGGTTTCGGTGTTCAGAAAATAGTTTTCTGTTTTGGTTTAGGTTTGAAGGGAACTCAGAGCACTACTGTGGCCTGTTGAATTTCAGGGCCCTATATCATAACCTGGCTTCTCTGGTTGCTCAGCTGGTAAAGAATCTGCCCACAATGCAGGAGACCCAGGTTTGATTCCTGGGTCAGGAAGTCCCCCAGGAAAAGGGATGGGCTACCCACTCCAGTATTCTTGGGCTTCCTTGGTGGCCCAGACAATAAAGAATCCACCTGCAATGCAAGAGACCTGGGTTCTATCCTTGGGTTGGGAAAATCCCCTGGAGGAGGGCAATTTTCTTGCCTGGAGAACGCCCATGGACAGAGAAATCTGGTGAGCTACAATGCAATGGTAAAGAGTCGGACACAACTGAGCGTATAAACACATATCATAACTAAGTGAAAGTGAAAGTGAATGTATTAGTCGCTCAGTCATGTCCAGCTCTTTGTGACCCCACGGACGGTAGCCCACCAGGCTCCTCTGTCCATGGCATTCCCCAGGCAAGAATACTAGAGTGGGTTGCCATTCCCTTCTTCAGGGGTTCTTCCCAACCCAGGGATCGAACCCACATCTCCTGCATTGGCAGGCAGGTTCTTTACCATCTGAGCCACCAGAGAAGCCCAACTAAGTTAAGGTTAGCTCCAAAGATCAATAATTATAGTTTGAGAAACTGTAATTAGCATATAGTTTATGCTTTCCTACTGGGCTTAAGGAAATGTTTGCCATATCAAGGAAAAATCAAGCTGTCAGTTTCTCCACAGTATACACCACTAGGGGCTTGGAGCTTCCCCTGGTTTTATGTTCTACTCCAACTGCACTAACCCTTTCTTATCCCTCCAAAAATTCCCTCCAAGGATGAATCCCTGCAACTGTCATGAAGAGTTTTCATAATCTTGGAGAATATTATCAGTTCAATGATTTCTGAGATGGGGAAACCTCCAAACAGGCTTTTAAGTAAAATCCAAGTAAATTAGGTGTCTGTGTCCAAAGACAACTAGTATATAATCAGGACCTAGTACCAAGTCCAAAGTACTGGTGCCTGAAATGAGTTTGAAATAACTATAATACTTTAAAGAAATTTAAATATATCCTCTGGACTGGGAATACCACATTATTTATTTCTCCCCACACCATCATCCACCTTGCCAAGCTTACTAGCTATATTATGCCTTAATGCACCTGCCATGTGACCCTGCCTCCTTTGACTACAGCTTATTGGACCAGAAGTAAATGACTGCACCAAATTGGGCTATTAGATTCTCTGTCTTAGGAACCACTTAATTAAAGCAATTTATTCTAAAAGATCATTAAAAACACAAAGGCTGCCCTTTTTAGGTGATCTGTTGTGAAGAACCCAGATACAGGCAGATGAATGACAAAGAATGTGGAGAAAAGCCAGGCAGATAAGCATAAATGAGAGACCATCTGACCAAGGATGAGAGGTGAAGCAGCAGTTGTCTGATAGTGCCCCAGGTCCTGGGAGCTCCCCAGTGATCCGGGGCACCAGGGACCAGGAGAACTAATGTTTAGATGCCCCTTGCCCTCCCCCTTCAGCTCCCCATCTCTTCTGATGACAAATTGAAATTAAACTGGAACATCTGAGTTCAGCGTACAAGAATAGACTAGGAGCCCATTGAGAATCTGGTCTCAAATGCATCTCTGCACCACTCAAACTTGAACATTCTGTGAACAGTACCTAGCCAAGGATACCAGCAGTTTTTAAAACACGTGCCAGCTGCAACTTTGTGTCTCAAGGTCTCCCCTTGTAACTATGCCACCATGTCCCACTCCAATGGATTCTTACTTAATAAACACCATTTCTTTTCAGCTCCAACTATAATTCTTGACAACTCGTGTAACTAACTATAATCTTGCCATTTCTCCTTTCATCAGCTTCCCCCATTTTGAAGTCTGGGGCAACACAGTTTAAGTGCTTATTGAATCTGTTTCCTGGGCTGCAGTCCTCACAAATCCAAATAAAAACCTTTTATTTCATTCAGTTATCCATTTCTGACATTTTGGTTAACACTTCCAATCATCTTACCTCCTTTGTACTTCAAGGAAGTTTATCTCTTTGCTACCTAGTTGCTTTTAACTGAAAGCAAAGGAAAAATTCTGGCCAGGCAGAAGAAAACAGAAGTCTTACTTGAATCAGAAACAGAAAAAAAGTCAGAAAATATGAATCAAGATAGATAAAAATTCTAAGAGCACAGATATCAGGAAGAGTTCTGAAATAGTTTGTTGAAGTAAAAGAATCTAGAGAGGGCTGGAAATTAAGACACATACAAAAAGGATTTGTGAAAGTGCTGCTTTAGCTAACGAATTGTTTTTGTTGTTTAGTCGCTAAGTCACATCTGATTCTTTTGTGACCCATGGACTGTAGAATGAAATGTTCCCTTGGTATCTCTGATTTTCTTGAAGAGATCTCTAGTCTTTCCCATTCTGTTCTTTTCCTCTATTTCTTTGCATTGATCGCTGAAGAAGGCTTTCTTATCTCTTCTTGCTATTCTTTGGAACTCTGCATTCAGATGCTTATATCTTTCCTTTTCTCCTTTATTTTTCACCTGTCTTCTTTTCACAGCTATTTGTAAGGCCTCCCCAGACAGCCATTTTGCTTTTTTGCATTTCTTTGCCATGGGGATGGTCTTGATCCCTGTCTCCTGTACAATCAAGAACCTCATTCCATGGTTCATCAGGCACTCTATCTGTCAGATCTAGGCCCTTAAATCTATTTCTCACTTCCACTGTATAATCATAAGGGATTTGATTTAGGTCATACCTAAATGGTCTATTGGTTTTCCCTACTTTCTTCAATTTCAGTCTGAATTTGGCAATAAGGAGCTCATAATCTGAGCCACAGTCAGCTCCTGGTCTTGTCTTTGTTGACTGTATAGAGCTTCTCCATCTTTGGCTGCAAAGAATAGAATCAATCTGATTTCGGTGTTGACCATCTGGTGATGTCCATGTGTAGAGTCTTCTCTTGTGTTGTTGGAAGAAGGTGTTTGCTATGACCAGTGCATTTTCTTGGCAAAACTCTATTAGTCTTTGCCCTGCTTCATTCCGCATTCCAAGGCCAAATGTGCCTGTTACTCCAGGTGTTTCTTGACTCCCTACTTTTGCATTCCAGTCCCCTATAATGAAAAGGATGTCTTTTTTGGGTGTTAGTTCTAAATCAGTCATAATTATATATATATCCTTTCCCTCTTGAGCTTCCCTCTCCCTCACTGTTCCACTCCTCTAGGTCATCATACAGCACCAAGCTTGGCTTGCTGTGTTATACAGCAGCTTCCTACTGGCTATCTATTTAAAACATGGCAGTGTTTTTAATAAATGCTAGAGAGGATGTGGAGAGAAGGGAACCCTACTGCATTGTTGGTGAGAATGGAAATTGGTATGGTCACTATGGGAATAGTATGGAGATTCCTTAACAAACTAGGGACAAAACTACCATATGACCCAGCAGTCCCACTACTAGGCACATATTCTGAGAAAACTACAATTCAAAAAGACACATGCACCCCAGTGTTCACTGCAGCACTATTTATAATAGCCAGGACATGGAAGCAACCTGGACGCCCATTCAAGAGGTGAATGGATAAACAAGCTGTGGTACATATATACCATGGGATATGTTTTTTTTTTTAAGAAACCTCTATATTGTTCTTCATATTTGTTGTACCAATTTACATCCCCACCCAAAATGTAGGAGGATTCCCCACTCTTTTTCCATAAAAGAAATTTCTCATTTCTCCTATTACTCTGTAACTAATTTCTTGTGTCTCCCTTACTGTTCTTAGGAAGGCCTTAAAGCTACCTTCCTTGCCTCTGGTTATTATTAATATTATATTGAGAATTCATAATTTAGTATGTGCAACATTTTGGACCTGGCTCCCTAAGTCTTTTCCTTTTGTTTCCTGGATTTCTCTGACCCATGTTGCTGCTACCCAAAGGGAAAGAGAAGCCAGGGAAGAGACACAGTACAATGCCTTGGCCAAGGGAAAGTTGTTGCCTCTGACTGGCTAAAATGAGGTATTTCCATTCTCTGTGGATCACATTCTTCTGTTTCCACAGATGATTGGGAGTTGGCTTTATAAAGTGGAAATGACAAGAAAAACAAAAAAGATATCAACATAATGGACACTGAAAATAAGCAATCTAATGCGTTTTTGGCTAAGAAATTATCCAGGATTATTAGGAAATAAAGAATGATTTAAAATTATCTCCAGTATGAGTGAAGAGTACTCCCTTTGGGAGCTGAACCTCCATGGTCTCTGAAGACCTTCGCTGCCATTAGTTGATTAATTAATTCATTAACACCTCATAGAGCACAGGATATTGACTCCATATGGCATTGAGCAGGCAGTTTTATTTCTTCAGAAAATTTCTCTTACACGAAAGCACAGAAATAGTAAATAATTAAGCTTGAAGTGCCTCGTTGTGATCTTTTATTGATCAAAGCAGAGATTTGAGAGGAGGAAGGCTTCAGGCACTCACTCCAGCTAGACCGTGTTTGCCCCACGATGACATGTTACTGAGAGATGCTTGTTCCTATTATAAAACCTTTAAGGAACAAAACAAGCCCACAATGTGTCTATGGCTCCCGGTACTTCTGTCTGAGGTTAATCACCAGGGTCTTGAAGATGGAAGCATTTTCTTATGGACTCCCAAGAGACCAAAGGAAATGAGAGATGAGAGTGGACTGCCTGCTGCCTTCTGAGTCCTCTCTTCATTAAGCTGGGTTTTAATGCTTTTTCCCCCCCTCCTAATAAAGCTATTAGAACAATGACTTATGATTGTGTGGCTCAGTGAGACCTCCAGGGAGTGAAGGTGGGGGCAGGAGCAGAAGCGCTGAAGCTGGATCAATGGCAGAGAAAGTGGTCCGGGCCCTTCTGCCAGGGGGCTTTTTGCTGCTGCCCTCCTGGGTTTCTGTGTTGCCCCTGCTCTTGTCCCCACTTACCAACCAGCCAACTGCCCCCGCCCCCATGGTCTCCAGGTGGACCTAAGTGGTGGGGGGAGAGCCATCGACGGGGGATGAGTAGCTGCATCCAAGTCCCGAACCTTGCCAGTCTCTTGTCCTGCTGCAGTCCCCTCCCTGCCATGTGTACCTTCAGACACCACCCTCCTTTTCTCCATCTCTTCTGCTCAAAACTCTTTGGAGGGCTCATCTACACCCTCCATCTCTACCTTTCCCCATGCCGCAGCATCTCCACATCCAGGCTTTCAGGCTTCACTTGCCACTGCTCCTTGGTGACAAAGCTCATCTCACTCCTCTGAGGCTAAATCTAATGTACTATCACGTGATACACCTTCCTGCAGAAAGCTTTGCAAGTTGTCCATAACTCTTTCCTTCAAATCCTCTCCTTTGGCTTCTGTGGTGAATCTTTTTCTTTTACAAAAAATTATTTTATATTGGACTACAGTTGATTTACAATGTTGTGTTAGTTTCAGGTTACAGCTAAATGATTCATTTATACATATGCATATATCCATTCTTTTCCAGATTCTTTTCCCATATAGGCTGTTACACAATACTGAGTATAGCTCCCTGTGCTACACAGAACATTCCTATTGCTTATCTATTTTATGTGTGATCGTGTGTACAGATTAATCCCAAACTCCAAATTTGTCCCTCCCTCCCCCCTTCCCCTTTAATAACCATAAGTTTGTTTTCAAAGTCTGTGAGTCTGTTTCTGTTTTGTAAATAAATTCATTAGCTTCCCAACTCCTCCCTTCAGCTTTTGTGACAATTCTTGATAGTTGCTTTCCCACCCTCTCTCTTTCTCTTGTGACTGTCATGGAGATGCAATGCTCAGACCCCACCTTTGAGAAAAGACTTCCTGCCTAACTGAAGCTCCCTCAGGATTCCCCTCAGCCATGGGTCAAAGTCTTCTTGCATGGCCCAGTCAATGACTGAGCAAGGCTTGGAAGGGCCCAACCACTGGGACTCTATAATAGGAATCTTTGCCCCAGAATTCCCAGCTGGCTGGCTTAGGTCTGCGCTGGTCTGACCATTGCGCTTCCCAATCCTGCCTCTTTCCTTTCCATGTGTGGCTCTGAGTAAAACTTTTGTTCTCCTAACTCTATCTCAGTGTCTGTCTCCTGGGGGACTCAAAGCACAGATTCCTTACACTGCTCTGTTGCTTTCTTTTTTGACAGCCTCTTAAATGATGAAGTTTCAAAGGTGTTGATCTAGGCCTTCTTCCTTTCTCAATTTACCCACTATTGTTTATTTTCCTCTGTACCAGCACATGGATCTTTATTTTATTGTTATTATTTTTATTGGGGTATAGTTGTCTTACAATGTTGTGTTAGTTTGTGCTGTACATTGGAGTCAATCAGTCATATGTATCCATATATCCATTCCTTGGACCCCACCCCCTAATCCCACATCTGGGTCGCCACAGAGCACCGAGATGAGCTCCCTGTGCTTTGCTGCAGGTTCCCACTAGCTATCTATTTTACACATGACAGTCCCGTATGTCAATCCCGACCTCCCAATTCATTCCCCTCCACCATGCCCACCTAACTGTTCTCTACATCGGCATCTATATTCCTGCCCCACAGATAGGTTCATCTGTACCATTTTTCTAGATTCTACACATATGCATTAATATACAATATTTGTTTTTCTGTTTCTGAGTTACTTTGCTCTGTATGACAGACTGTAGCTCCATCCACATTTTTACAAATGACCTAATATTTTTCCTTTATATGGCTGAGTAATATTCCACTGTATATATGTACCAGATCTTTAAAAAATTTTAATTAATTTACTTTAATTGGAGGCTAATTACTTTATAATATTGTGGTGCTTTTTGCCATACATTGACATGAATCAGCCACAGGTGTACATATGTTCCCCCAACCTGAACTCCCCTCCCCCCAATCCCTCTGGGTTGTCCCAGAGCACCAGCTTTGAGTGCTTCAATTCATGCATTGAAATTGCACTGGTCATCTGTTTTACATATGGTAATATACATGTTTCAGTGCTCTTCTCTCAAATCATCCCTCCCTTGCCTTCTCCTACATAGACCAAAAGTCTGTTCTTTACATCTGTGTCTCTTTTGTTGTCTTGTATATAGGGTCATTGTTACCATCTTGCTAAATTCCATACAGATGCATTAATATACTGTATTGGTGTTTCTCTTTCTAAATTACTTCACTCTGTATAATAGGCTCTAGTTTCATCCACCTCATTAGAATGGACTCAAATGCATTCTTTTGTATAGCTGAGTAATATTCCATTATGTATATGTACCACTACTTCCTTATCCATTCATCTGCTGATGGACATCTAGGTTGCTTCCATGTCCTAGCTATTGTAAAAAGTGCTGCGATGAACTTTGGAGTACTCATGTCTCTTTCAATTCTGGTTTTCTAGGTGTGTATGCCCAGTAGTGGGATTGCTGGGTCATATGACAGTTCTATTTCCAGTTTTTTAACGAATCTCCATGCTGTCCTCCACAGTGGCTGGACTAGTTTGCATTCCCACCACAGTGTAAGAGGGTTCCCTTTTCTCCACACCCTCTCCAGCGTTTATTGTTTGTAGACTTTTTGATGGCAGCCATTCTGGCTTGTGTGCAATGGTACCTCATTGTGGTTTTGATTTGCATTTCTCTGATAATGAGCAACGTTGAGCATCTTTCATTGTCACTTTCTTATTCTCCTCCATGTCTTTCACTCTGTCCCCCACTCCTCCTTCCACGAGTGAAGAATTGCATCTCTCTCTCAGATCATATCTCTCCCCAGTCTTCAAGTCTCTGTATCTCTGCTTTGCTGCTGTCTCCACTTGGATATCTTGCAGGCATCTCAAACTTAGCATGTGAAAAAATCCCTCATCAGCCCCAAATCTGTATCCCTCCAAATGGTCCTCTTGTATTTTCTGTCTTGGGGAGCAGTACCTAACTGTGGACTAAATCTCTGTGCCAGAAACCTTGGTTTCGTTCTTGATTCTTCTGTTGCCCTCTGTTGCCCTGCCAGTCTCATCTCATATGATCACTGACTCCATTCTTGCTAGAGCTGCCTTTGTTCTGTCTTGGGTCACTACAGCCACCTTGTGATTGTCTTTCTTTCCCGAATCCTGCCACATTTAATCCATCCTTGAACCCACTGTCAGAGTGATCCTGAAGTACAAATCAGTATCATTCCTCTGATCAGTCCCTTTTAATAGCTTTCCTTTCACCCTTCAATCCAAGCATCTCCAAATGGTGTGGGGAAGAGGAGTTCCTGGGACAGCAGCATCAGCATCACCTGAAAACTTACTAGAAATGCAAATTCTCAGGTGCCAGCCCAGACTTGAGTCAGAAATTCTGGGGCTGGGGCCTAGCAATCTGTTTAACAAGCTCTCCAGGTGATGCATGATAAAGTGTGATTATCAGCGATGCAGGAAGCCATTCACATCTCTAGTTCCATTGTTATGATAAAACATCTGTCTCTTCCCTGCTCTGACCATACTGAACAATTTGCCTGGTCAACACAGGTCAACAATTTGCACTGCATCAGTACCTCACCTCTTCAGGAAGCCTTCCCTGACAGTTCTCTAGCTGAGACAGGCATCCCCTCCTCTGTGCTCTCAAGTCCCCTGTGCTTCAGTCTATCACAGCTCTTATCTCGCTGTGGTGTAATTGCCTTTTTACCAGGCTGCATCTCCCACTAGACTGTGAGCTAGTTCAAAAGACAGATTGTCTTTCATCTCTGATTCTCTGGGGCCTGGCTCTCTGCCAGGCCTGGAGAAGGGGCGTAGCCATGACGTCCTGATGGGGGAGTATCAGGTCTGCCTTTACTGGGGTTGCTGGGCTACAGCAACACTTTCAGCTGTCGGAGCAAGTGCACTCTGCCTCCTTGTGTGCCTCTGGACAGCTATTTTAAAAGTAGTCGGGCTGGGGTTTGATCTCATCCTGGTTGTTTCATTTCAGCCCTGGGGAGCTGGAGGCTGGCATGTGCTAATTGGATGACGGCATTGGTCTGACTGGCCTTGTAAATGTGTACACAGGCAGTGAGCGGAGCACAATTCAAACAGAATCATCCCGAAGATGCTTTGATTCCCACAGCTAAGCAGTCTGACCCTGCACTCCTGGGATCTTGGCAGAACTCTGCTGTACTGCTATCGGTGAGAGCTGGACTTGGGAATCAGCTCTGTGGGGAAACGTTGCTGTCACTGCTCTGTTCTTCCCAGACTCCAAGATCTTAATTTGTCCATCTTTGCAGTGAGCATCATCCAGACTAGTCACATGTTCTGCCAAGTGCTTCAGGTATAAGACTTTCTAAGTGAGTGACTCTCAGGTGAGTCAGTGGTCCTGCCATGACAGCACAGGGCATTAGGTATGCACCTGGAGGTGCATCAAAGCAGAGGGGGAGGTTGAGGGGTGCCCTGGTCTTTAGGCAATCTGGGAGCCCAGAGGAAGAACTGTCCAGGTTGTAGATGCTGGGAGAAAACAGCAGAGAAAGGCTGATTGCTTGTCTGAAAGGAGCTATCCTCCCCCACCCTGCTTCCTTCTTTAGTGGCAGCTTCTACACCCCTTCCACAGTGGTTTAGGAACGGAGGTCCAAGAGACAGACAGGGCAATGTTTGAGCTTCATGGAGCAATTCTGTTGCTGTTGATCCCTTGTGAAGCCACAACCCTATATTGCACCTGTCAAATAGTCAGCTTTCTCTCACCAGCTACCCCTCAGACCAAAACTGTCACTTTAAGGCAGTGGTCCTTCATCTATTTTGGGTGATCAGGGACCCTTTGGAGCATCCTAGAAAATGGTAGTATTTCTCCCCAGAAAAAGAAGCAGTTCACTTAGATGCTTTTGTTTTGGTCTCGTTTCAGGTGGTTTGTGATATCCCCGAGGTCTAAGCCATAAGAGCCTGTGGACAGCCGAGAAGGAGTCCCCATTGCCAGTTGCTCCCTGTCTTTCCTGCACCAACGTCCCCTCCTGGATCAGCCTCACTCCTTAAGCCCCAGGCAGAACGGCTCCCTCCTTAGCACTCACAGATACAGAGCTGACTACAGAGCAAAGCACTGCAGGGGACTCAGCTCTGGAGTCAGGCTCCCAGCTGCTGCCCGGGTTCCTGTCCTGACTCAACTGCTTACCCTCCGTGTGGAGCCCCTGCCAGTCGAGGTTTCCAGGAATACACACACACACTCCTATGCAGGAGAGATTCATCTCAGGCTACTTGAAGCAGAGGCCACATGGATCCAACGCTTTCTCCAACCCAGCTCCTCTAGGAGAGCCCGCCAGGACCCGGGGGGCTGCCGAGCTTCGTTCATATTCATCATTGCTGGGAGCTGCACCTTTCCTCCAGGCTGTGTGGGGATGTGCATCACCATGGAAACGCTAGAGGTGAAATCACTCAAGTAAGTGTTGGCAAGCGGAGTTTCTCTTTGGAGCTTGAAAAAAATGGAGATCAGGCTCACTGTGTCACAGAAAGGAAAGATGCCCTCAAAACAACCTGAACAATCTTGATTCCATTTGGGGACTTCCTCTTTAAATAAAAGCTGAACAGTAAATGAAAGATAAATGTTTCAGTCTCTAGCTTGGCGGCCCCAGAGAGTCCACTTGGAATGGACAGGCAATTCTTTCTGGCTTTGCTAACCTGCTACATCTTGTAGAGTGGATAACACATTCTGTCTGAAAAGAAATGGGGTGACATCTCAGAACTGATATTTCAAATAGATGAAGTTGGAGCCCAGAATAGACCCTTGTGCTTCTTGGCCACTTCTGGTCCTTTGCCCGATTTTTGTGTCCAGGATACATTTTCTAAATGAGGATCTGATAGTCTCCTGGTGGCTAAGCTTCTTAAGGATGTATTTGCTCACCTGGGCAGGCTCTAAGATCCCTGTGCTCATAACTACTCACAGGTTGCCCTGCCCTCAGATTTTTGAGGGCTATATGCCAGCTCCCAAGTGCTAATTTGGGCAGTGAGAGACCACATAGCTCTGGCTGCCTGGACTGGCGTGGGGAGGAGAATCAGGGAAATCAGGGAATGGAGAGAGTGTGGGAGGCGCTGGAGTGGAGCTGAGCACTAGGGTAGCTTATAGAAGACTTTGGCTAGCAGGGGATCTGAGCACATCCATGGCTTGGAGGAGGTCATCAGGATGAACTCTAGTTCATCCTCAGTGGACAACAATCTTTCTTGTCTTCTTTTTCTCCATTGGGCAAAAAGAGCACTGATAATACTTCTTCTCCTTCCATCAGGGGTGGATTTGGACATATTGTGTCCAATATGGACACATATTTTTTAAGGTTTTAAAGCCTGGCTTTGCTTGTTCATTCATTCATCAACAGGTGTGTGTCAGGTAGGGCCTAAGGAAACAACCTTCTTGCAACTAGTTATGGACCAGGATGGCAGACTGAATATATGGTTACAGATAAAGACACAAATAAAGTAAGTGCTTTCAGCAAATGACTCTATTGTGACAGTTATAACTTTTCTGTTTCTATCAGAGGTTTTGATTACTATGTCAAAGGCGGATGAGAGATGGACAGACACCCACAGAAATTGGTTTTGAAACTAAGATCAGTGTTCACTTTCCCAGGTGAGAACAGACAGGTCAATTGAAATGCTATCTAGGAGAGGGATAAATTAGGAGCTTAGATTAACATACACACACTACTGTATATAAGATAGATAGATAACCAATAAGCACCTACTGTGTAGCACAGGGAACCATACTCAGTATTGTGTAATAACCTATATGGGAAGAGAATCTGAAAAGAATGAATATTTGTGAATATATAACTGAATCACTTTGTTGTACACCAGAAACTAGGCAATATTGGAAATCAACTATACTCCAGTAAAGTGATTAAAAAAAAAAAAGAAATGCAATGTAACCTAATCCATTCTGTGCTTGTATGGTTATATCTTAGTTTTCTCCATATTAAACTTTAGTCAGAAAAATTAGAATATACTATGTTTCCAGGTCCCTGATGTAGGAAGAGCTGAGGTTTTGGAGAAGTTGGCACATGGGGTCAGTGATTCTTCTCCCAGTATCTGACTTAGGGCTGCCCAGGGCACAACTCAGGGGGCATCATTTATGTAGATTACATTGCGGGTGGTGCTTCTGAACTGTGCAACTAGACAGCCCTGGTACAGGGAGCTCTGAGGGTTGTTTCTAGAGACAAGTGGGGACTAAACTCTGGGAGGCAAGCAGGAGAGGAAGAGGTGCTCCAAGGAGTATAGGAACTCCAGAACAAGTCAGTGCAGGTGGGGTGGGTGGTGTGCCATTGATATGGGAGAATGGCATTGCCAGACGTCAGTGTGACAAGCAGGGTGATGGTGGGTGAAGCCAACAGGAGAATGAACAAGAACTCATGGAGCCAAGACCAGTTGCTTTAGGAGGCTTCCAGAAAAGCATCAAAATAGAGACATCTGAAGTGCTACCATTTCGTAGGTGGGGGCTATTGGTCTACAGCTTTGGGGACAAACTTGTGAGATGGCCATAGTATGATTCACTGTTTAGTGGGGCTCTGGGTCATGTGGGCTTCCTGTTTGGTACATAGCTCTCAGGAGGATTATTGTTTTAGAAAAGGAATGCTTGTTTCCTTCTTGAGGTCCTCAAGGAGAGAATTACAAGTGAGAGGACTAGAAACAATGTTGCAACTGCACCTGTGTGAGTGTCTAGCTTCTCTTTCCTCCTAGCAGAGCTGACAAAGCTTCAGCTGATTTCTTCTTTTTCTTCCAGGGCACATGCCTAGACTACATCTCCCAGCTTCCTTTGTAGCTAGGGGCAACCATGTGACCAAGTTCCTGCCAATGGCATGTGAACTGAAGTGGTGTGAGCTGTTTCCAGGCTTGGCATAAAACATCTCAAGCACAATGTTCCACAATCTTCTGGCTCGATATAGGTCAGCATGGTGACTTGGGCAGCTGCATGTTGAAAGTAGTGGAAGCACAAGATGGAAACAGTCTCGAGTCCCTAAGTCACCACTCACAGGAGACCTGCTTGCCAATAAGGAACCTCCACTTGGGACTTCACACAAGTAAGATAAGTCTGTATCAGGTCTGAGCCGTCATACAAGTTAGGGTTTGCATGTTTCAGCAGCAAGTAGTACTTTAACTAAAGCACTGTTAGTCTTGAATTTCCCCATAGTCAGGTCCAACTGCTCTGAATCTGGAGTCTACTTCTGGTCCAATCAGTGTGGTAAAGGGGCTGCAAAGAGCAAACCATAGTTATCTCTGTTCAAGAAATAGCCTCTCTTAGCAGGGGCTACAGTGGGGAAATTTTAATGCTATTGTGGGAAAAATCCCAGTAGAACTCCACAAGTTGAAATCTGCCTTCTAGTTACTTTCCTTCTTACTCCCAGTTCTTCTCTTTGCAGCAATAGTTAAGTCCCTTCTCAGTTGTCCTATTTCCAGGGGTTCTCTTCTCCTATCTCCCTACCCTGCCTCCCCCAGTTCTGACTTGGTTCCTTTGATGGCCTGGTCCCTGAAGCACAGGCTTTGAAGTTACATGGACATCAGCTCAAATCCAACCATCTCCACATCCTGGCCTTGTGATGATAAACACCTTCTCTCTCTGAATCCCAACCTCTTCATCTGTACAGTGGAAATGGAGATACTTCTTACGGTTGTTGGTGTAAATATTTACTGAGATCCAATGCCTGAAGCACCTAACATTGTGCCTGGTAGGGGTGCTGTGATTTCTGTTGTGTTTGATGTTGTGATTTAGGCCTCTCACCATCTTGGTCGGGGGCTTCCCAGGTCATGCTAGTAAAGGATCTTCCTGCCAGTGCAGGAGACACAAGAGACGTGGGTTCGATCCCTGGATCAGGAAGGTCCCCTGGAGGAGGGCATGGCAACTCACTCTAGTATTCTTGCCTGGAGAATCCCATGCACAGAGGAACCTGTGGGGTACAGTCCACGGGGTTGTGAAGAGTTGGACATGACTGAACAAGTGAGCACAAGCACAGCAACATTCTGGTCAGTGGCTCTGAATATGCTGCGGTTGGTCCAAATCCTGTGGAACTTGGATCCGAACACAATTCTTCTGCAGCTGGTATTCAACTGACCTCAGCACAGGGGACGTCTGTTTCTTGTGATGCTGGTGCTGCACTCATGCTCCTTTCCTCTGGTTAGCGGGCCCGCCAAAACCTTGTTCTCAGCTTGACCCTCACACTGTCAGGGCAGTAGCTTGTCTACCATTGAAGACATCACTCTTGGGACTTACCTGGTGGTCCAGTGGTTAAGAACCCACCTGCTGATGCAGGGGACATGGGTTCTAGCTCTGGTCTGGGAAGATTCCACATACCATATGGCAACTAAGCCCATGTACTGCAACTACTGAACCTGTGCTCCAGAGCCCGTGAGCTGTAACTGCTGAGCCACAACAAGGGAAGCCGCTGAAATAAGAAGCTTGAGCACCACAGTGAAGGGTAGCCTCCTCGCTGCAACAAGAGAAAGCCTGCTTGCAGCAGCAAAGACCCAGCAGTCATTAAAAAAAAAAAAAAATCTCTCTTTGTCCTGGGCCTTGACATCTCAGGGCACTGCCAACTGGGAGATGTTTTGAGGGAGCCTGGAACATTCTAAAAGATCTTTGAAAGGATTTTATAGAACCATCATTTTTCGCCTTTCTTGGCTTATGGGTCCTCTGGAGATTTTGATGAACATTCTGGATGTTCTCTTTACAAAGATATCCAGACACACATAGACAAAGAGTTTGCTACTACCTGGAAGGCCTCCAGGGAGTCAGTCCTTGGCTGGCAGGTTGGGCTGTACATGCCTGCCCTTCCTGGGGAGAAGGTGGGCTCTCGCTGGAGAGGGCGCTCCAGGCAGCCTCCCCACCCAGTGGCCTCAGCCAAGTGAGAATGATTCAGGCATTTTTCTCATCAAGTTCAAGTCAGCTGTGTGAAACCTCAGTGCAGCCTTCTCTCTGCCCTCCTAGTCATCTGTCTGAACAACCCTACAGATTCTGAACGTTAATCAGTGTCATTGGGAGTCTGCCGATGTTACATGCAACTTAATTGGTTCTTTGGAGGAAAGAGAGTCACCATCTAGGAGTGTAGGCTGGGGGCAGGAAGGCACAGAGGGAAGGGAAAATGACACTGAGCTGGGAAAAGATCAAGTGTGCCCTTATTGCTACTCCGAGATTGCAATCCGAGAGGAGCCTGCTTCTGCTGATGGGGCTTAGAGAGGTTTTCCGAAGCACTGAGACAAGGCTGTTGCCTCCCCCTCCCCCATCTTTGTTTCTCTCCCCGCTTTTCCACCTGCGAAACCACATCCAGCTGGGAGGTGGGGGCCAGAAGGGAGAGCCCATCCACTTGACTGTCAGAGCTGATCACTGCTGACCTTATCAAAACGCAGAATCAATACATTCTCCTCCCAGCAGCCCAGAAAAATCACAAGGAGTTTGAGCCGAAGCAATTTGAAGTGCAGAATTGTCCTAAGCAGAAGACAAGCTGGTAAATGGTTGGGTCTCTGAGTTCTCCCGCACGCAGAGTCAGGCGAGGCCAATAGCCTCACTCGAATTTTGGTGAAGAATGGGCACCTGATGAGGGGAGAATCCACAGCAGTCTTTGTGCCCTGTGCCCCTTGCTGGCTGACCCTCTGGGCTCAGAGTACTACCTGTGCTGGGAAGGAGGCGTGGGGGACTGGGGCACAGAACGCAGGGCAGTGACCCTGGCTCCCCAGGACCCTCCAGCAGGCTCTAGGGAAGGCCCTCTCTCCACCAGACCCTGAAGCGAGGCCTCTAGGATCTACTGCACCCTTAGAAAAGCCACACTCTGTCACCAGTTTAGGGCTAAGGGGCCTTCATGATGCTACCACCTCCCACTTTCCTCTCATTCCTTTCTCCTCTTTCACTTTTCTACAGTCTTGCTTTCTAGTCCTTGTCTCTTTCTACTTTGCCTCTTTTTTCAGGAGAGAGAGGACCAGAAGGAAGGAATGGAGTAGAAGCCTTGGTGGGTGGAAGGAGATAGACGAGGTCCCCGGTGCTTGCGGAAGTCCCTGCCTTCTTGCAGAATCCGTATTCTGCATGTCACTGTGTGCAGCAGGTTTGGGATTGGAGTGAGCATTGGGAGTGCAGCATCTCCAGGACACCAGAGGCTATCTCCCTGGGGGCAGCTGACCGGAGCTAGATGTCCTCCATCCCTTCCCTGGCCATCTAACAACAAACCAGTGTCTTGAGTGTATTTCCCAAAGACATCAACTCCTTAAACATGTGTCCATCTCTTGTTTCTGGCCATTCCTGCCATTCCAGAGCTCACAGTGGCTGGAGCCAACATGGCTCATTGCCCCGGGCTGGCAGAACCATCAGGCATGGCATTACTGTACTACACACACTGGACAACAATTGCCCACTCTGTCTCTCTCTTACTTGGCGCTGACCTCCTTAAGGGCAGCAGCAGGTCTGATTTATCCTGGTGTCCTCAGAGTCCACCCCAGGAGGCTGCACAGAGCAGAGCCCAGACCCTGGCATTCCCGAGGGACCAGAGCTCCTCAGGAAGGCAGGGCTACCTTCACCAGAATCCACACAGAGAAGTCTAGGTCAGCCCTTTTGTGGCCTCTTGGCTTTGTTGTTGAGCAAGAACACAGACAGCAGGGCTAGCTACCTTACCTTGCCAGCCTCATGACACTAATGTGTTTTCATTCCTTTGCATGTTTGGTGGCCTCTGCCTGGAAAGCATCCTACAAATGCAGAATTAATTGCTCTCTTTTCTGAGTTCCCAAAGGATGTTGTACTCAAGGTTTTTAGAGCACTGATCCATTGTGCTTTATTGGTTGTTTGCATGACTGTCTCCTCCTATATAGGCATTCATCCCACAAATACTCATTGAGCATCTTTGGTGTGGAGATAAGTGAGACAGCACAGGCAGGGCTTTGGCCCTCATGCAGCCAAGTGGGAGGATGAATGGCCCTGACAGTGCCAGGTGTAGAGTAAGCCCACATCAAATGTTCATTGAATGGAAATGAGGGTGTGGTATTTGGAGAGGCTGGATGGAGAAGGGGGCCAGGAACACAAGAGGGAAGCACATTTAGGGAGATGATGTCTTATTGTTATCATCCAGAGAATTTAGTAGTGGGAGGGGAGAAAAGGGAGCAGAAACAAGAAAATCTTGTTGGCTGTGATGGGCTGGGGAGGGAGTCCAGCAGGTTAGGCTGCTGCAAGGACAGCACTAATCAGGGGCCTCTGATCTATGGGGTTCACCCAGTGGTGTGGCTGCAAGGGTTCTGCCAGCCCTTTAAACCAGCCACCACTACCACCACTGTGCCACCACCCAGGTCTTCAGATACTGGGGGTAGGAGGTTATGAGGAGAATATACATGAAGCAGCAGGGGCAAGTGGGCCTGGTGCCGAATTTGTTAATTGAGGGGACTGTGACGCACCTTACTATCACATTGACAAATGGAGGGGAGGGAAACCATCCCTGAGCAAACACTAAAACAGCAAGGATGAAGCATCACTGGTTTGCATCCTCCCCTTGAAGGAAGAAGAAGTAAGGTGGGGGACAGATAGGAGTGGCACCCTGGCCCTCTTAGGTCCCTGGCATGCAGAGCCCATGCCTACGACTGGTGTTGAAATGAGGCTTCCAGCTCCCTGTGCAGTTTAACACACCCGGTGGCAGGTGAGGCTGCCAGCCTGCCAGCTGTCAGGGTCTCTTGACAGAGCAGCTGGAAGTCAGCCCCACTGGAGCAGAGGAGCACTGGTGCCTGACCTTTCTTCCCAGTGAATGCCTTCCCACACAACTGGGCATCTGAGGCCTGAGCATCCTGGGAAATTCCCAGTCCCTAGAAACTCATCAACCCGCGGGCAGGGAGCAGAAACGAACACAGCAGCACCAGCCGCAGATGGCTATAGCTTCTAAATAAGCATTTCATTAGTTTGGAACCCGGGGAAAGTACGGTTCAAGATATAGAGAAAAATAAATGAGTAAGGAGAGCCTGATTTTAAATCCTGCTAGTTATGTTCAGCACGTCCATAAAAGTAAGAAGAGCTCTCTTTTTAAAGGGGCCACTGTTAATTAGCCGAGGCGCCATTCGAGCACTTTGTCTAGCTGCAGCTTGGTTATGCCATGCTGGGGAGGAGGCATACGGTTCCACATATCCTTTTAATGCCAGCTCCTGTCAGGTGGAAATTGGCTCCTTCACTCTGTAACTGTGCTTTATGGAGGAGCGGAGCGGGAGTAGCAGTCTGGGTGCTTACACTTGCTGCCTGCCCCCCTGCACTGCCTCCAAAGGCCAGTTCTTCCTCATTCCTCCTTCCCGAGGTTGGTGCTCCATCCCTATCCAAGTGGACACCCGAATACATCTCTGCAAGCTGTGTGTTCTGTTTCTCTTTCTCTTTAGCCAGTAAGTGATGCCTGAGGGTGCTTTTCATGTTCTTTAACCTCTGATGGCTTGTTTTGATTCTTCATGCTTCCTGGGGATAGCAGGAGTCCTGCTGCCCTCTCCTCCAAGACCAGGAGTCTAGTCTCATCTCCTCTTGTCTCCCCAACAGGCTTGTCCTGCCCAAGGAGGGTTTAGACTGGGGTTCACAAAACCTCCAGAATGCCACCATCATAAGACATTTCAGCAGGTGGCAGGAGATGTGTGGTATACCTGAGACTTTGTTTTGAGTCCTAAGCTGCACCATTGATAACCATGCTAAACCCCAGTCCCCCATCTGCAGGTTGGGGACAGGAGGCTGTGCTGTGGGGAGGGATGATGGCTACAGAGCTCCCAGGCATCTTCCTACCTGCTTCTTTCAGTATTCATGTGCTTGGGTTTATATTAGGTTGAGATCAGGTGACCTTGCAAAAAGCCAGAGAATTTTTAGCTTTAGACTGATCCTGGGTGCCGAGGGTCCTGGTTTCTGAGTAGGTCTGATTGGTTTGGATATTCTGAAATGCTCTTGGATGGACCCCATGGATCCTCATTAGTATGATAGCTTTTTGAACACCTACTTGTGTAATCACTGAAGTATTGTATTCTTTATGTTCTGTAATTTTAAAAAGTGTTTTAAATTAACAATTTGCTGTGATAGTTTAACACAATTAACTGTGTTGTGATAGTTTCAGGTGAACAGCAAAGGGGCTTAGCCATACATATATGTGTATCCATTCTCCCCTAAACTCCCCTTCCATCCAGGCTGCCACGTAAGATTGGGCAGATTTTCATGTGTTATACAGTAGATCCTTATTGGTTACCCATTTTAAATATAGCAGTGTATTCATGTTTATCCCAAACTCCCTAACTATGCCTTCCCCCATCCTTCCCCAGTTTTTATCATGGCACTATGAGCAATGGCACCCCACTCCAGTACTCTTGCCTGGAAAATCCCAGGGACGGAGGAGCCTGGTAGGCTGAGTCCATGGGGTCACTAAAAGTCAGGCACGACTGAGCGACTTCACTTTCACTTTTCAGTTTCATGCATTGGAGAAGGAAATGGCAACCTACTCCAGTATTCTTGCCTGGAGAATCCCAGGGGCGGGGGAGCCTGGTGGGCTGCCGTCTATGGGGTCACACAGAGTCGGACACGACTGAGGTGACTTAGCAGCAGCATGAGCAGATACTATTATTCCCATTTGATGGATAAAGAAACCAAGACTCAGGGAGGTTAATAATGGGTCCAAAATATCACACTTGATAAGTGTGAGAGCTGAGTTTCTACTGGCCTGCTGACTTTCAATTCTATCCTTCCACCATGCACTGCTATGTCTGCAGAAATCAAAGAATCCAAGTTAAACAATTCCCTAAAGTAGTGCCGTCCACTGGAAAGTTTTCTGTGATGATGGAAAAATCCTACTGTGTTGTGTCCAATATGATAACCGTTAGCCACTTGAAATGTGGCCATGTGGCAGAATTGAGTTTACATTTTATTTCATTTTAATTTTTAAATTTAAATAGCTCATGTGGGTAGTGCTTGCCATATCAGACAGTGCGGTGCTACAGTTTGTATTTTGCTACTGTGTGTCCTCAGGAGACCCAAGGGGCTTGTAGCCAGTGGCTCCCACTCAAGCTCCTTCCACTTTCCCACCCATGTAGGCACCTTGAATGACTACCTTCCTATAGTTCTGTAATAAACTGTATGCCACCTTCTGCCAATAATGGTATGACCAGGGTCCTGGGGGCTTTTGTTGGACAGGATGGTTCTCCATCTGGTAGTTTCTTTTCCCAGCTTCCCTTTAACTTCTCGTTTTTGATCTTCAATCTCAGTCTCCAGTTTGCTGGGTCAGTTCTATCAGTAGCTATGATTGGCAATCCTATTAGTTTTCTAAGTCACTGGCACTGGGGTACACAGGCTCTTTTTACATTCTTGGCAATTTGAGCATAACATTTCTTTTTCTGTCTCTTTCACTTCAGTTCAGTTCAGTCGCTCAGTCGTGTCCGACTCTCCACGACCCCATGAATCACAGCACGCCAGGCCTTCCTGTCCATCACCAACTCCTGGAATTCACCCAAACTCATGTGCATTGAATCGGTGATGCCATCCAGCCATCTCATCCTCTGTCGTCCCCTTCTCCTCCTGCCTCCAATCCCTCCCAGCATCTGTCTCTTTGGAATATCTTTTATTTAAATTATAGAAGCAGTGCTTGTTGATAATAGAAAATGTAGAAAATATTGAAAAATAAGTAAAAACTGGGAACAATGCCAGTATTCAGACATTATCACTGTTATAATTTGAGATTTTTTTTTCTATCAGATACATGTAGTTTTAACATAAGGAAGATTCCATTGGTAGTCTCAGTTTTTATTTACCAATAGATCATGAATGTTTTATCATCAAATATACTTCAAAAACATTTTAAACAGGTGTACAGTATTTTCTTATGTGAATATATTAAACTTATGTAATCATATTTCTGTGGAATATCAGGTTATTACCAATGTTTTGCTATTTTAGGTAGCAAGAATGAACACCCATACAGCTGATTCAGATAATTTCTTGTGTATACTTGTAATCAGTTCACTAAAGCAGACTTCTAAATTGCAGTTAGAGGTCAAAGGAGATGTATCTTTTAAACCTCTCACTTCTTGAGTGGCACCTGGCTTCCTCCAGAGTGGGTGTTCCAAGAGATCCAAGTTGAAGTTGGATGGCCTTTTCTGACTTAAGCTGGGAGTCATACAGCACCGCTTGTACCATACCCTGCTGGCTGAAGCACTCACACGTTTGTGCAGATTTGTGTGGAGGTGACTGACTCTAATTTTTAATGGGAGAAATGGCAAAGATTTGGAGCCATTTTAAGAAACTGTCAAAAGATTGTGTACATGTTTGCATGGTTTGTATGGTGTTAGTGACACATCACCATCAGGGTCATTTGCGTTTAAGGGACATGCATCTGAGAAGGTGTTTAAAGACCTCACTGGATAGATTAGATGTGACGGCTGCTAAGGCCTGGTGTTGGGTTGATGCGCATGTGAATGTAGGTGACCATGAGCAGGCCGGGGATTTATTAGTCAACGTGAGCAGCAGTCAGGAGTCCAGAGTCTGAGGTCAGAGCCCAGCCAAGCAGCACTGGACAGCATGGATCAGGGAATCTTCTGTGGACCTTTCCAGAATACATATGGTCAGGGTGAGGAAGTGATTGGGCATGTCCGTTTAGAAACGATTCTCTGACAATTGTGATGCTGCCCTCCCCAAAGAGCCTTGGTTTACAAGGTGTTTTATTTTGCATGTGTCACCTTAGTTGTTTTTTGCAAAAGACAAGGCAGGTGTTGGTACACCTGTTTCACAGAGAATGAATCTGAAGCACAGAGAGGTTAAGTCACTAGACAGAAAGCAGACTCACACTAAACCAAGAATTTCTGACTCCTCAGCAGGTTCCTTTCTGTGAAGACTTCTGGCCACAGCCTTCACTGTGTCGTTCTTTGTGTGTGCGGGTGGATTTTTTTGGAGCACTGGGTCTTCACTACTGTGTGAAGGCATTCTCTAGTTGCAGTAAGCAGGGCTACTGTTTGTTGTGGTGCATGGGCTTCTTATTGTGGCGGCTTCTCTTGTTGCAGAGCATGGGTTCGACATACACGGGCTTTGGTAGCTGTGGCTCGTGGGCTCAGCTGTTGCAGCTCTCAGGCTCTAGAACATGGCCTTCATAGTAGGGGCACATAGGCTTAGTTGCCCTGCAGCATGTGAGATCTTTTCGGACCAGGGATTGAACACAGGTCCCCTGCATTGGTAGGATTCTTTACCACTGAGCCACCAGGGAAGTCCCACTGTGGCATCCTTAGGCTGTGACTGGCATATGTTTGGTTGAACTGCATTGGTAGCTTTATGGCCCAGAGGGTCTGGGACAAGGAGACTCTGGGGCTTGGACCTTCTGTGTGCACAGGAACATTGTCCCTCTGATTAGCTTGCAAGTTCCAGCTGGATTTGGGTTGTGAAGGTGACACCTCTGCTGGTGGGAATGCTGAGGCTGTTAAGGATGCACAGCACATCTCCAACTGTAACAGCCAGGCTCCACGTCTCCAAATGTATGTAGGTCGGTGGGGAAAACAACAAAACAAGCCTTTAGTTTACATTTCAAAGCGCTGCTGGGGGAGGAAGGCTGGCCTGCTGCTTGGAAGTGAGTTAATCTGGCAGGAGCCAACTTTTAAAGACCAGGATGTATCTTTTTGATAGAAAGGACAAGGGAAAATCTGGAGTGACAGACTTCACGCTCAGTCAGCCGCAATAGTGACTGCTAACAGAGTGCCCCCAGGCCTGCGGCGCTTTGATGACAATCGACAGTATAATCTTTTCACGTGGGAACAGACAAGTGAAGGTTAGAACCACAACTTGTAAGAGTTAAGAGACCCCCCTGGTTCGCTCCCATGATCGACAACCTAAACGCCAGGCTGAGAGAAGAGACTTGTCTGGAGTCACTCAGTGCCTCGGTGGCAGCAATTGAATTAGAACCCGGGTTCCTCCTGTTCAGCTTGGGCTGTGCCATCACGCCACCTTGCAGCTCCCTGGAACAGGGCACCCAGAATGCACACAGGAGCTAAGCATTTTCTCACTTCCAGTGTGACAAATTTTCAGATTTGAACCTCTTTTTAATCCCATCCCACCCCTCTTCCATTGGTGGGAGGATGAGCTGTTAGTTAAAATAGGATACCTTACAGTTGGTCTGGTGAGCTTCGAGTGCTTAGAGAAACACCAAACCATTTTCCTGCCACATAGCTAAAATGACCTCTGTTTGTAATGTCCCAAGGTTTCTCAGTTAGAATGTAAAGCAATAAACTGTTATTGGCCATATATATTTCCAGCTTTGTATTCCTGATGAATCTGAATCACAAAGCAGATCTTCTGATAGTGCTAGAGGGACAGGTTAGTTTGCTGGCTGGAGGGGGATTGTGAAATATGTGAGCAGTGAATATTGCCTGGAGAAGACTTACTTATTTGGGAGTTTTTACGTGAACCGTGAGCTTCCAGATGTTCAAGCTGAATTTAGAAAAGGCAGAGGCACCAGAGATCAAATTGCCAACATCTGTTGGATCATAGAAAAAGCAAGAAAGTTCCAGAAAAACATTGACTATGACAAAGACTTTGACTGTGTGGATCACAATAAACTGTGGAAAATTCTTAAAGAGATAGGAATACCAGACCACCTGACCTGCCTCCTGAGAAATCTATATGCAGGTCAAGAAGCAACAGTTAGAACTGGACATGAAACAATAGACTGGTTCCAAATCGGGAAAGGAGTACATTAAGGCTGTATTTTGTCACCTTGATTATTTAACTTATAAGCAGAGTACATCATGTGAAATGCCAGGCTGGATGAAGTATAAGCTGGAATCAAGATTGCCTGGAGAAATATCAACAACCTCAGATACACAGAGGACACCACCCTTATGGCAGAAAGTAAGAAAGAACTAAAGAGCCTCATGATGAAAGTGAAAGAGGAGGGTGAAAATGTTAGCTTAAAACTCAACATTCAGAAAACTAAGATCATAGCATCTGGTCCATCACTTCATGGCAAATAAATGGGGAGACAGTGGAAACAGTGAGAGACATTTTTTTGGGAGGATCCAAAATCACTGCAGATGGTGACTTCAGCCATGAAATTAAAAGACGCTTGCTTCTTGGAAGAAAAGCTATGACCATCCTAGACACCATATTAAAAAGTAGAGACATTAATTTGCCAGCAAATGGTTTTTCCAGTAGTCATGTATGGATGTGAGAGTTGGACTATAAAGAAAATTGAGTGCCAAAGAATTGATGCTTTTGAACTGTGATGTTGGAGAAGACTCTTGAGAACCTCTTGGACTGCAAAGACAGCAAACCAGTCCATCCTAAGGGAAATTAGTTCCGAATATTCATTGGAAGGACTGATACTGAAGCTGATACTTTGGCCACCTCATTTGAAAAACTGACTCACTGGAAAAGACCCTGATACTGGGAAAGATTGAAGGCAGGAGGATAAGGGGACAACAGAGGATAAGACGTTTAGATGACATCACTGACTCGATGGACATGAGTTTGAGCGAGCTCCAGGAGTTGGTGATGGACAGGGAAGCCTGATGTGCTGCAGTCCATGGGGTCACAAAGAACTGGACATGCCTAAGTGACTGAACTGAACTGATGGGCCATCAGTTAATAGAAAGGCATCAAGAGCCTAAAGTGAGAAGGAAGGAGAGAACCACTGAAGGATGGACATGGCAGGGAGCAGCAGTACCAAAGACCTCCACTGAAAGTGAAAGTCACTCAGTTGTGTTCGACTTTTTGTGACCCCATGGACTATACAGTCCATGGAATTCTCCAGGCCAGAATACTGGAGTGGGTAGCTGTTCCCTTCTCCAGGGGATCTTCCAAACCCAGGAATTGAACTGAGGTCTCCTGCATTGCCTAGTTCAAAATTTTGTGGGTTTAATCCTTGCTGTTATGTTTGTTATAATCCATGGGGTTTCTCACAGGCACTATGGCCATTAAGCTTTTAGGTCAATGCTCAGAGAATCTGGATTTCCTTTGGTCTAAGATAGTATCTTCATGCTTGTGTTCTAAGAATCTGATATTAAGCAGAACTACTCTCTGGAAAGATTCCCTGAAGACCTCTAGTCAAGTCCCTTCATTGGACAGGTGAGATGCTGTGAGACTCTATGACCTCCTCCAACCAGCCCATAGCGCACTGAGACTTAAACTTGCCTTGACTTTTATCTCCTTCTTTTATTAAAAACAAAAACAAAAACAAAAAAACAACTCCCAATCAGTGCCACAAACTGCTGTCAGTGGTTATTAATGGGGACTTGAGGTTCTGACATTGGTTTCTAGCATCTCTGAACTGGATGCTAGGTTTTGGTATAAGGTAAAAATGTCTCATCTTTCCTGGATTAATGATCAGGTGTGTTCTAAGGTATGTTCACTCTGAATGAATATTTCCTGGACAGGTGCATTACCTGGTGGACCAAAGGAGTAAGTGAAAGAGGGAAGGAAGAAGAGAAAGAGGCTAACCTAGGCAGATTAGATGAAGATATGGATAATTTTTACTGTCCCTGTTCCCAAAGGAAGTTCTCTGTGAGTGGGATATTCTGCTCAGAGGGAGAGCCCAACCTGTATACTCATTCTCATGCCTGATCATCTGACAACTTTGATAGAGACCAACAATAATAGTTCACATTTACTTAGCACACATTTCCAAGAAACTCAAAAACATATTATAAATGTCATGTGCTGTGACAGGCACTATTATCCATGAGAGATATTACAGCAAATCATTCAATAATTAATTTACAAATACCAGAAAACCAGAGGATACTGGATGAAAACCAGCATGATTGTGCAGGGGACCAATCACACCAGACCAATTTAATTTCCTCCAGTGTCACAATGACAGGTCTGGAAGATAAGGCAAAAGCAATAGACGTAAAATATCCTGACTTCAGTAAGCCCTTTAGCTCTGTTCCATATGATGTCCTCATAAACATGCTAGGAAAATATGGTGTAGCCTCTGCTATTGTTATTTAGTCTTGATTTATCACGGCTCCATTTCCCTAAAGAGTTGGAGTGGAGTCTCTGTAGAAAAATGTCTGCCTCCTTGGAGAGCACTGGGAGGCCCTGGCTCAGGACCCAGGCTTGGAATGAGTCTGCTTCAGAAATACGATTACAGAGATAATTCATGATGACATACACACTTGAACATTTACAAAATGCTTTGCATTGGATCTCAAACCTGAGTCTTATGATTCCAAATGCAGATCACTTCCTGCTCTCCCACAGTTGCCTTTAAAGGAACTATTCACTCAGCCATCCCAGAGGAAGTCTGGTTCCTTCTGGGACAGTGACGAGGAGGTCTTAGAATAGTAATACAGTGGAGGCAGGCAAGCTGCCCTTCTGAGGACAGCCCCGGCCCTGTGGAGTGGTGGGTGGGCCCACTGGGGAACCCAAGCATATATGGTGCTGGGCATTTGGTTCAGATGAAGTCAGTGACCAGAGTAGAGAAACCTCTCCATTCTCAGAGTGAAAACGGAAGATTTCATAAATCTCTGAAAGGTGCAACAGCTAATAGGGCCCAATGGGCCTGCAGAAACCTCCTGAACTGGTTGCTAGAAATGCTGTCTGAGCCTGCTGACTGGTGGGGTGGGGTAGGAGAGGACCACCTCTCTGCCCTGTAAGAAGAGACATGTGGGCGAGGCTGCTTCCTGCAGAGAGGGAGCTGGTAGTGCTCCCTCACTGCCAGCCCACTGGCTCGAGAGACCTTCAACAGCTCCAACTGTCTGAATGTCCAGGAAACACACAGTAATGAATAGAAGAAGAAAACTCATCACCCACTTAGGGGAATTAAGTGAACAACTAGAACAGGTGGCTTTTACTGAGGTAGAACGAAATAATGAGGCAGACAAGAACTTCAGTAGAAAAGAAAGAACTCTGGAGGAAAATTAGAGAAAACATTGGTTTTCTAAAACAACAAAGAGCAATTGCTGAATTAAATAAATTTATAGGCAAGCTGTAAAAGAGAATGGTCACTGCTGAGAACCAAATTCATATTCTGGATGAATATGGGAGACATGGCTCACAAATAAAATAAAACTACAAGATGTTGAAATCAGGAGCAAAAAGCTAAGAAATACAGAAACCAATATATTAAAAAAACCCCAAACAAACCAGGCATTCTATAAGGGTAGGTGGAGAAATAATAATCAAAGAAATCACAGAAAAAAGCATTTCTTGATTGAAACAAGACAAGGTCTTGGGTGTGGAAGGGCTCACAGATGGTTCCAGGATAGTTGCAAATAGAAATACACTAAAACATCGTCAGGGGGCATTACTGAGCCCCGAAGAAAAAGAAAAAAACATTTTACAAGCTATTGATGGAAAAAGTGGGTTATTTTCAAAGAAAAGAACTTTATTATTTTTTTAAATTTTGAACTCATACTTTATTTTTTTCCCAAAGCAAAGAACTTTATTGTTATTTTTTAACTGTAGAAACACTGCTTTACAATGTTGTGTGGGTTTCTGCCATATAACAATGAGAATCAGTCATAATTATATGTATGGGGGTGCAGTTAATCACTAAGTCATGTCGGACTCTTGCAACCCATGGATTGTAGCCCACCAGGCTCCTCTGTCCATGGGATTTCCCAGGCAAGAATACTGGAGTGTGTTGCTATTTCCTTCTCCAGAGGATCTTTCCCACCCAAGGATCAAATCCAAGTCTCTTGCATTGCAAGCGGATTCTTTACCACTGAGCCAACAGGGATAATCAATTATATGCATATCCCTTCCTTCTTGATCTTCCCTCCCCTCCCCCATGCCGTCCTTCTAGGTCATCACAGTCCAAAGGAAAGAACTTTAGACTCATTCACAAACAGAAGCCAGAAGATTGTGGAACAATATTTACTCACACTGAAAGAAAAGAATTATGATCTAAGAATTCTGTTCCCAATGAAGGTAATTATCACCTCTCAGGGCATTTGTGGACACACAAGATACCAGTGAGCATCCCACCCACATTCTACATGCAAGGTCAAAAATTGAAAAGGAAGATAAAGATTACTGCAGCCACTTCTCTCCTCCCCATCCATCATATCTATTTTTTCTTCGTGTGTGTTCCTGGTTGATAAAAGCAGGGATGGGAGTGGAGAGAAAGTCAGAAAGGCTGTGAAAACCACTATATGAGATGTAATGCTTATTCACATTTGGAAGTGTTTTCTGAAGAATCAAGTTGGCTGTAGTGAACATGGTCCCAGGTTTGTATGAGAGGTCCCGGGGAAACCAATTTGGTTGCAGTGCAATTTCCCAATGGGAGAAATGAGACAGCACTCTGTGGCTGGAGGTCCCTGAGAACTTCCCACCTATGCTTGACTGATTTAGCAAATAAAAATAGAAGACAATCTGTTAAATTTTAATTCATGTAAACAATGACTTTTTTTTTCTTTTGGTATAAGTATGTCCCCCTAGTGTCTCAGATGGTAAAGAATCCACCTGCATTATGGGAGACCCAGGTTCAATCCCTGGGTCAGGAAGATCCCCTGGAGAAGGGAAAGGCAACCCACTTCTGTATCCTTGCCTGGAGAATCTCATGGGCAGAGGAGCTTGGCAGGCTACAGTCCATGAGGTCACAAAAAGTCGGACTGACACGACTGAGTGACTAACACACATTAATATTGCATGAACACATTGTGTCCTACCTGGCAACTCTGTTCTTACCTCCTTAAGGTAAGAACCTTACCTTAACCTGGACCCATAGACAGCTGTAGTTGTCAGGGGGCTTGGGACATGGGCCCTAGATGGATACTTGAGACCAGAGTTTCAGTGGAAGGAAAAAAAAGAAAACTTTGAAGTGAAAGATGGAGTGAGTGCCAATGTGGGAGCCAGAGGAACAGTTTCTGAAAGATAGCTTGTCTCTGTAGAGATGTGAAATGTATTTGATTGGGTCCTTGCCTTTGTGGCATTTAGAATCTCATTATAAAGAGAATGTGTGTGTGTGTGATAATAAAGTCGAGTTCTTGTTGAGCATTTCCTACATCAAGTATTATGTTAAGTGCTTTTGCCCATTTATTCTTCAGAACAATGGTCCCCATTTTACAGATGTGGAAAAAGGTGCAAAGAGCTTAAGTCATTTGCTTAGGGTCATACACCAGCAAGTGCAGAGTCAGGACTGAACCTAGGGTAGCCTGAGCCTGGCAGCAGGCTCAGGGCAGGGGCAAGCTGCCCCTGCCCTCTACGCCATGTTACTTCACAGCAAGCAAAACCCCGAAAAAAACAAAGCAAAGCAAACAAACTAACCAACAAAATGCTGTATGCGGGCACTGAGGCACTGGAGGTGGTCAAAGAGAGATCAGTGTGGGCCAGATCAATGAGGGAACCTTCTTGGGAAAAGAAACTCTGAAACTGGGTTCTCACTGGTGGGTGTGGACTCAGGATGGTGAAAGGAGCGAGTGATGAGACCATCAGCCTGGGCTAATGGAGGGAGAGAGGCTGATGGGGTGGGCTGCAAGGGTAAGAATGGGGAGGGTTAGTGAGCTGTTGGCCCAACAGTTCAGAAGAGATTGAAGTGCTGAGTCAGCCTAGCAGGAGAGCGTTTGTATCCATTTTGACTCACAGAGTGACCAAGAGGCAGAAGTTCCGGAAGGCCAAAGAGCGGGGCAGGGCCCACGTCACCTCAGGGGGGAGGGGATCGGTGAACTGTCCAGTTTGGGCAATGTATGGGCAGGGGCATGGTTGACTTACTATTTTCTGTCAGCTTTTGGTCTTTCTCTTAAGGTCAATGAAGTGAAGTGGCGCAGTCATGTCCGACTCTCTGCGACCCCATGGACTGTAGCCTCTCAGGCTCCTCCGTCCATGGGATTTTCCAGGCAAGAGTATTGGAGTGGATTGCCATTTCCTTCTCCAGAGGATCTTCCCGACCCAGGAATCGAACCCAGGTCTCCCACATTGCAAGCAGATGCTTTACCGTCTGAGCCAAAAGGGAGTGGAGGAGGTGGGTTCAGATGAGGAGTGGAGGGGTGGGTTCCAGCAATGTTTAGAAGGTAACTAGACAGGACTTGGTGATAGAGCTGGATGTGGGCAGGGGAGGATGGGAGCACGCTGAGCAGGGTCGAAGGGCATTGCCCTGGGGTGGAGGGAACCCAGCAAGTGGTCTAGAATAGGGGCAAATGGGTAGCTTTGTTGATATTGATGCTGGGGAAGCTGTTGCCCCCAGGAGAGGAGGGGACGTAGGTGGTGCCTCTCCCTGTTCAGGGCACAGACAGGTGGTGGGTTAGACATGGCTCCACGTCAGTCTTGAGAGTCCACTTACAGCAGCGACAGGCAGTGACTGCATGCACTGGGTGCCTTGGGGTCTCCCGGCCTACCCCAGAGCCTGTCACTGGATCTTCCCAGAGGCTTTTCCCTCTCCCCTGTCATGCAGAAGCCGAGACAAGACCTGACACGGATCAGGCTAGTTGAGGACCGGCTGCTTTGAGGGCAACACGTGTGACATTATGCCTCTCAGGCAGTGTCTGCCCCACTGGTGTTACATAAAACCCACACAGTCTTCCAGATCACCCACCACCACGAGCCTGACACTGTCTTCAATGCTGAGTATGGGCAAGCCAAGCCATCGCTGTGCAAGGCGACGGAAATAAAATGTGTAATTGTGCTCCAAGACACCTTAATTGTTTATTAATTACTCCATAAATCATAATGACACCTGTGTTTGTGCTCCTGTTAATTCGCTCTCACAAGGTGGGGGATGGAAACTCATAGCCAAAGAATAACTGGGCTTATAGCTGTGGGATGGAGGGCCCTGAAATGGCATAGGGACACCAGGGCTCAAGGTGTTTCTCCCCTGCAGTTGGCCTCAGCTCCGTTACCATCCACTTCTGGCCAAGACTAGCCCTGGAAGGGGCTGCTAATAATTGGTACTATTAACACTCGTTAAAGGAGCCTTGGTGGGGCAGGGGTGGGGCCAAGCACTTCATCTCTTCCATCCAGATGACAGTGGAGAGAGGGGTTACCGTATTATTCATTTTACAGGTGAGAAACTGAGGCTCAGAGATTTTTTTTGTAAATCCCAAGGTTACACAGCTGCTTACATGTCCTTGCCAGAATTTGAACCTGGGTTTGAATGATTCCCAAATGATGTAGCCCTTGTGGGAGAGTCAGAGAACAGCCTGGGGACGAGGAAGGAGCTTTCCTGTAATTATCCTTGGCATCTCATATGTGTCTTTCACATTTATCCAAGGAAAGGCAAGCTGTTTTCTAAATAATAACACCCTTAATGTTTCTTGAGGATCATATCTAAAATGGAAACAATTTATTTGGCGGTTTTGGTCAGAATGTTCTGGTGCCCTGCCGCTTAGACTGGCCACTGCTGGCATCCCCCTCTAACTGACCTCCATCCCAGACAGTCACCCGCCCCGTCCCTCGGAGCCCCTCTCTGCCCGCATCTGTTGGCAGCCATCAGCTACTGAGTGCCGGCCCTGGAGAGCATGCCATTGCTCCAGATGGCTAATAGAACTTTATTGCCGCAATCATTCTTAATGTGACCATTCCAGAGTCCCTGTCTGGAAGCTCAGCTCCCGAGAGGGGGTGGCTGTCCCTGGATGCAGGGACAGGGCACCTAGCCCTCTCTCTGGCACCTGACAGCGTACTTCTGTGGGTGCCACAGACTGGCTAGGTAGGAGATAAGTAATGCCATAAAGCCCAGTGTGAAGCTAAGCCGCTTCCCTGGGGTTGAGACCAGGACTTTGAGGGGAGGGAGGAGCACTCCAGGCAGTGGCTGTAGGAGACTGTCTGCTCCGAGTCCTGAGTGCTGTGGAAAAAGGGAGCTTTGCCAGGGCTGCAGGGAGAGATGAGGGGGAGAGGCCACCCCTCTCCTGCCCCCCACAGTCTGGCTCCTCCCTTGGCCCTCAACTGCAAGAGCCCTTCCCTGACCAGCCAGTCCTCTTACTCTCTCTTATCTCTCAACCTGTTATTGTCCTCTCCATTTGTGATGATAAACTTATTTATGGATCTATTTGTTTAATGTCTCTCTCAGACCTGAGACTGTGGAGGGGTGATACTTGTTTTATGTGGCAGTATTCCAGGTGTCAGTCAGCACAGTGCCTGGCACATAATAAATACCCAATAAATATCTGTGGAGTGAACGAAATGAATGAATGAATATTATAGAGTGATGGTCCCTCTCTCCTCAAGAACAGTTCTCTCAGGCTCTACTCAGGATGTCTCATAATGGGCTTGCTAATCGGTGATTTAGGTTTGGAAGGAGGAAAGAAGGACCCCAGATGCTTTCAGAGGTCAACAGAATCGATTCTGGGTCTCGAAGCCTGGATGCCCATTTCTGTGCTGGGCACATGGAGGGCACTGCACACTTACACAATAAGTGAATGAGACAAGGTTAGAACGGCTGGAATGCTTCTGCAGATGACAAAGTAGATGAGGCTGGGAGAAGAGTTGCCAGAGCCTGCCAAAAAGAGAGTGGGAGAGTCTGACCTCTGCTCCCATGCTCACGAGGTCATTTCACACCTCAGGAAGTAAAGCATTCGACTCCCAACTCACCTTCTTCCTGCTATACTCTGGCCTGAGGTGATTGGCTAATGGCTCAGAAACATACAAAAGGAAGCAGACAGGGCAGCCAGCCATCGCTCTGGGCTCCAGGTGTGCCGGGACTGGATGACATGATGGGTCAGTACCGGGGTATGGAGAGGGACACCCAGAGCCTTGGAGGAGCCATCTGCAGAACTACCCTCCCTCCAGAAAAGGAACTTACAGGGAGCTTGGGAGCAGGAAAGCTTCCTCCATCTGCTGGACCACTCTTCCCCTGGGGCTAGCTGCATCCACGGACTGTCTGGTTTCTGAGGGCAGGGCCCCAGATGGACAGGAGCCTACTGGGAGTCTAAGGAACTCCCTCTGTGTGTGGGAGTGGCCACACACAGGATGTGTGGCCTAAAGAGAAGGGCTTGGGGAGCTTGCCGGGCTAGGTTCTGCTGTATTTCATCACTGTGGCTGCTGTGGGGGAGGAGAAGGCCCCAAGAGGAGGAGTGCTCAGAGGGCCGGGGGAACATGGAGGGGGAGGCGGACCGTGAGGATGGGCTGGAGCGGGGACCACAGGAGCCCAGGGGAAAGGAGGCAGAGATGATTCTGTAAGAGGAGGCCTGTTGTACCTGAGGAAGAGACTGTAGAGATGGACTGTGATTCTAGAGGCTTGGGACTGGCAGTCCTCCCTGCAGGCTGGAAATGCAGGCCTTGAAGGTGAAGGCATGAAGCTGCACTGAGGACGGAGGGGATAAGGAGGTGGTGGGAGCCTGCATCTAGGAGGAAGGCAGATGCGAACTAAGGTCACAAATTCAGAAGCCCGAAAAATCCTACAATAAAATCCTAGATGTTTGGTTGATTAAAACTTAGGAAGGATGTTGTGATTATTTGAACTTTTTTTGTATTCACTGAATTTTGTCAATTAACCCTTATTCTGGCCAGAGCTAGTTGTTCCATCTTCCAGATAGATGTGTGCTGTGTGCTTAGTTGCTCAGTTCTGCCTGACTCTTTGCGACCCCATAGTCTATAGCCCGCCAGGCTCTTCTGTCCATGGAGATTCTCCATGGACAGGCAAGAATATTACATCAGGAGAAATGCCATCCCTACGTTACTCTGTCTTGAGCAAGTCAGAGATCTTGCCATCTCCTGTTGCATCTGTGATTAAGATGATACAATGTAAGCTGCGTGTAAGGGTATCACTGAAGAAGCCATGATGGTTGAAGCAGGGTGGAGGCAAAGTTAAGGCAAGCATATAGCTCATCACCTAAAGGGACTCACTTTAGAAAGACGAAGAGTCAGCTGGTCCTCTGAGAAGCAGACACTGAGAAGGAATTAGGAGGGCAAAGGTTTATTGGTGAGGAATAGCGGTGAAAGAGGACAGGAGGAGGAAGTAGGATTGGATAGAAGGAGCTGGGAAACCATCACGCAGACCTGCCAGAGTCTGTCAGTACAACAGGGAGACATAATGACCCTTGGAGGGGTTCTGGGTGGGGTGGAGATGAGGCTAGGTCCTGTGCGGCTGCCCGGCTCAGTTATCATTTGGGGCTCAAAGCTGAAGTGGTCTTGAGGATGCAAGAGATGCAGGCTGTCAGTAACCGTACTCCTCGCAGGGGGATAGCACGTCCTTCTGTGAGCGGGCATCTGGGGAGCGCGCCTCTGTGTCTGGCTCAGAGAACTGGCATGATTGTACTGGGACCACAGGAGTAAACCAGGGCCATCCCTCCAAAACCGGGCATAATCTATTGTATTTTCAGAGAACTTCTATAGGATTCTGTCTTTGATTCTATCTTATTCTATCCTAGTCCTTTCCTATTAATTTCTTTTTCTGTCTTGAATAAACTAACATGCACCGAGCACTTATTTACATGCCAACCATGAGCTGAGCACTTTATATGAATCCATTTATTTACTTCTAGCAACCTCACGATATAGTACATCATAATTATTATATATTTATACTTATTATTTATTATAAAATACCTGTATATAATATATAACTATATATTCATATAGTATAGTTATATAATTCTAATATACTAGTATTATAATATCACCCACCGTACAGGTGAGGG
The DNA here is from genome assembly GCA_006408695.1 of Aepyceros melampus. Lineage (NCBI taxonomy): Eukaryota > Metazoa > Chordata > Mammalia > Artiodactyla > Bovidae > Aepyceros > Aepyceros melampus. The sequence continues at coordinate 21,841 of SJXQ01009441.1, read as the reverse complement.
AACTGACTTGTACATAGGTTATGTGGCTTGTATCAAGGTCGTATGTCATGTAAGTGGCAGAGATGGGCCGCAGAAGTTTGCTTCCAGGGCTAGAACTCTTAAGTGCTTCACTAGTTGTAGTATTTAGAGCTAGCAGGGACTATTGTTGTGTTTAGTGGCTAAGTCATGTCTGACTTTTTTTGACCCCAGGCTCTTCTGTCAGTGGGATTTGTCAGAGATACTAGAGTGGGCTGCCATTTCCTTCTTGGGGGGATCTTCCTGACCCAGGGATTGAACCCAAGTCTCTTGTGTCTTCTGCATTAGCAGGCTGATGCTTTACTGCTGAGCCACCTGGGAAGCCCAGTAGCGACTATAGAGGTCATCTTATTGAGATCCAGAGAAGTAAGAGGACTTTCCCATAGTTATGTCCAAGGTTAGGACTTTTGTCTAGCTCCTTGACTCCTGAGTCAAGATTTTCTTCCCTTTTGCATGTCTCAGATTTGCTTATGGAATTTGTAGATAACAGAAAGTTGGAAGGGAAAATTCTACCAAAAAAACTATACAACAGTGGGTCAAAGTGATTTTGACAGGTTAGAATGCTGGTTGAAACCAGTAAGTAAGCTTTTATATTTAGATTTGAAAGCCTCAGTTGTACAAGTGCTAGGTGGGGAAGACCTTGTCTGAATGCAGTTTATTGGTAAAAGATCAATCAGAAGTGGCAGAAGGTGAGAATAAAGGGACACAATTTAGGCTGTGTTAATATGATAGCTAAATCCCTAAAGGATGATGCCATCAAGGTTTTGCATTCATTATGTCAGCAGATATGGAAGACTCAGCAGTGGCCACAGGACTGGAAAAGATCAATCCTCATTCCAGAAGGGTAGTACCAAAGAATGTGGTAACCATTGGACAATCACACTAATTTCCCACACTAGTAAGGTTATGCTTAACATCTTCCATGCTAGGCTTCAGCATTATGCTAACCAAGAACTACCAGAGGTCCAAGCTGAGTTTAGAAAAGGAAGAGGAATTAGAGATCAAATTGCTAACATTGCTGGATTATAGAAAAAGCAACGGAATTCCAGAAAAACATCTTTCTCTGTTTCATCAACTATGCTGAAACTTTTGACTGTGTGGATCATGACACTGTGGAAAGCTCTTAGAGAGGTGGGAACACCAGACCACCTTACTTGTCTCCTGAGAAATCTGTATGAGAAGCAACAGTCAGATACCTGTATGGAACAATTGATTGGTTCAAGATTGAGAAAGGAGCATGACAAGGCTGTCTGCTGTCACCCTGTTTGTTTAACCTATACACTGAGCATATCATGAAAAATTCTGGGATGGATGAGTTACAAGCTGGAATCAGGATAGATGGGAGAAACATCAACAACCTCAGATATGCAGATGATACCACTCTAATAGCAGAAAGTGAAGAGGAACTAAAGAGCCTCTTGATGAAGGTGAAGGAAGAGAGTGAAAGAGCTGGCCTAAGACTAAATATTAAAAAAATTAAGATCATGGAATCCGGCTCCATTACTTCATGGCGAATAAAAGGGGAAAATGTGGAAGTAGTGACAGATTTCCTTTTCTTGGGTTCCAAAATCACTGTGGATGGTGACTGCAGCCATGAAATCAGAAGACGATTGCTTCATGGCAGGTAAGTAATGACAAACCTAGACAGTGTGTTGAAAAGCAGAGACATTACTCTGCTGACAAAGGTAGTATAGTCAAGGCTATGGTCTTCCCAGTGGTCATGTATGGTTGTGAGAGCTGGATCATAAAGAAGGCAGAATGCCAAAGAATTGATGCCTTTGAGCTGTGGTGCTGGAGAAGACTCCTGAAAGTCCCTTGGATGGCAAAGAGATCAAATCAGTCAATCTTAAGGGAGATCCTCCCTGAATATTCACTGGAAGGACTGATGCTGAAGCTGAAACGCCAGTATTTTGGTCATCTGATGGGAATAGATGACTCATTGGAAAAGCCCCTGATGCTGGGAAAGATTGAGGGCAGAAGGAGAAGAGGGTGTCAGAGGATGAGATGGCTGGACAGCATCACCAATGCAGTGAACATGAACTTGGGCAAACTCCAGGAGATGGTGATGGACCGGAAGGCCTGGCATGCAGCAGTCCATGGGGCTGCAAAAAGTCAGACATGACTGGGCAACTGAACAACAACAACAAGATAGCATTTAGGTCACAGGAGGTGAAGATCCTCCCTATGGACCCCTTTACCCTTATCTGGGAAGTGGAGTATTGAGCTTTCTCCTGGTCACCGTGTTTTAACAGAAATGGAGACTCTTACAGGTTGAGTTGTGGCCCCAAAAGATTTGTTCAAGTCCTGACCTCTAGAATGTATGACTATGTCCTGACATGGAAATAGGGTCATTGTGGATGTAATTAAGAATCTCAAGACAAAATCATCCTGGGTTTAGAGTGGTCTCTAAATTTGATGACTGGTATCCTTCTAAGGGAAAGGAAAGGAAAATTTGAGAGACAGGCAAGGGAAGAAGGCCCTGTGAGAAGGGAAGCAGAGACTGAAATAAAGCCACCATGTCCAAGAAAGTCCAGGAGTCACCAGGGCTGAAAGAAGCAAGCAAGGATTCTCCCCTAGAGCCTTTGGAATAGTGTGCCCTGGCAGACACTTTGGTTTTGGACCTGTGGCTTCCAAAACAGTGAGATAATAAATGTGTATTGTTTTAGGCCACCTTATTTGTGTAATTTGTTACAACAGACCTAGGAAGTGATACAGAGACTAAGTCAAGAAGGGGCTCTGAGAATGGGCCTCTCACCATGTGCGTGAAGAGCAGTGAGAGGTCCTGGCTGGAACTATGGCCACTTAACTGACACTGCTGCTCACTCAGAATTGCCAGGGGCTGGGCTGGTGGGGCCCCCTGCAGGTCACCCTCAGAAATCCCACAGAGCCAGAGAGTGGAAGGATGGAGGATGATTAAGTTAAAAAGAGTTGTAGTTGCCAACTTCCCCCAAAGTCTCCTGGGACCCTTCTGCTCTCCCATCCAGTGACCTTTTGACTTGACATTACCATGAGCAGTGACAGAGTCCCTCTCCACCCCAGGGCTCAGCAGAGCACGTCCAAAGTCTCTCTTAAACCAGCCCCCAAAATAAAAGAGAGGGCGTCCTTTGCAAGGGACTGGAGTTTTCAAGTAAGGGGATGGGGCAGGTGCCTGGGCATTTGGGTAATGCCTTCTTAAAACTTTGCCCTATTTTGGCTTCAGGAAACTGTTCAGACAGGCCTGGTTTGGATGACCCAATTGATTCATTGAGACAGTGACCAAAGAGGGTAGGTAGAGCTTTGGTGGACAGGACAAGGTTAGTTTGGAAAGTGTTGAATTTGGCTGGAAATCTTTCGTATAGACTAGGAGCTCAAGACTGTGGGGGACTAGACAATCAACCCTGGGATTTCTTTGGAAGGAATGATGCTAAAGCTGAAACTCCAGTACTTTGGCCACCTCATGCGAAGAGTTGACTCGGTTGGAAAAGACTTTGATGCTGGGAGGGATTGGGGGCAGGAGGAGAAGGGGACGACTGAGGATGAGATGGCTGGATGGCATCACTGACTCGAGGGACGCGAGCTTGAGTGAACTCTGGGAGTTGGTGATGGACAGGGAGGCCTGGCGTGCTGCAATTCATGGGGTCACAAAGAGTCGGACACACCTGAGTGACTGAACTGAACTGAACTGAGACGTGTGTGTGTCCGCACATGTACACATGGGAGGGTGTTATTAACACACTGGTGGTAGTTGAAGCGATAGTTCAGAGAGCCTGGGAAGATAAACCCTCCTTAAAGACCCCAAAGTGTGGTCTGTGCACCAGCAGTACTGGCCTCTCCTTATTAGATAAAGTGGAATCTTGGGCCCTAGCCAGGCCTGGGGCATCACAATCTGCATTTTAATAAGGCCCCAGGGGGTTTCTCTGCATATTACAGCCAGAGAAGCACTGCTTTAGGTCAGTGATTCTCTCTCCATTCTTGTGCTCTTTAAAACCCTCTGTCCCTGGGCTGTGATTCAATTGGCCTGTGGTGTGGCCCAGGCTTGATTATTTTGGGGTTGGCCAGAAAGCTCATCTGGGTTTTTTCATAAACTGTTATGAAAAACCTGAATGGACTTTATGGCCAATCCAATATCATTTTTAAACAGTTCCCCAGGTGACTGTAATGTGCAGCCATGGTTGGTATAAACTGGTCCTCAAATTTGAATGACTCTAGAATCACACTAGAATCACATGGAGGGCTGGTCACACAAGTTGCTGGGTCCCACACCCAGAGTTTCTGATTCAGTAGGCCTGGGGTGGGGCTTACAACTTTAAAATTTCCAAGTTCCCAGCTGCTGCTGTTGGTCCCAGACTGGTAGTTTGAGAACCACTGGCCAGACTTGGAGCCCAAGAAAACCACCAGTTAGAGGTCAGGAGAGGAAGTACAAAAGGGAAGAAAAGGCTTCAGACGTGGGAGGGAAACCAGGGAAATGGTGTAAACAAAACAATTAATAGTCAGTCTAAGAAGAGCTTCCCAGGTGGCACAGTGATAAGGAACCCACCTGCCAATACAGAAGATACAAGACAGTTGGGTTTGATTCCTGGGTTGGGAAGATCCCCTGGAGAAGGAAACGGACACCTACTCCAGTATTCTTGTCTGGAAAATCCCATGGACAGAGGAGCCTGGTGGGCTATAGTCCATGGAGTCACAAAGAGTCAGAGACAACTGAGTGACTGAGCATGCACGCGTGCAATGAAAGAAAGAAATGGAAAATTTTACTTGCACTGACCTGAGTATTTAACCTGGGAAACATCTCTCAGAGAGCTCTGAGGATTGTTCTGAGGAGAAGAGGGGAGGCCAGTACATGTGCTTTTGGAGAAGGAGGATGTGCAATCAAGCACACATCTTGGTAGAAGGTTACTGTGACCCACGAGGTCCAGATGTCTCAGTTAACAGTTTCAATGCTTCCTGAGTCTGGGAGGCTGCAAGAAGCTGGCTTCATAAAACTTTCTCTTGAATATGTTGAACTATCTGCAGGCCAGCTCTATCAGTTTTCATAGAACACTGAGTGTCATGCCTTGCTCTTTGCCCTGGTGTGTTGTGGGTCAGTAACTGCAGTGTCTGGTGACTTGATTCTTGCAGGACTGGATAGTGGACAACGTTCCTTATTGTACAACCACTCTCCTTTCCATCTTAATTTTGACCAAGGTTTGGGAGGCATGTTGTGACCGACTTGTCCCACGGTGTTGGGAATGCTCATTCCCAGGTCAGGTGAGGATTACATGGATAGGCCACTCAACGTGCCAGTTACAGTAGCCCAAGGGCTCTGAAGAATCCCATGGACAGAGGACCCTGGTAGGTTATGGTTCATGGAGTTGCAAAGAGTCAAACACAATTGAGCCATTTACTAACACTAAAGGGCTCTGGACCACCTGTTTTACTAGTCTGTGATGGTCCAGGAAATGGTTCCCTCTTGTTGCTTCTTTCCATATCTAGAGTTAACTATGACAATCATTGATCTTACAGGGGTATATATTTGGTCAGTCACTTCAAGTCATCATTAATTTTATCACAGGCTCAGTCACGCATTTGATAAAGAAGGAAACAATCTTATAAAATAGGCAGAATACCAGTAATGTAGAGAAGGCAATGGCACCCCACTCCAGTACTCTTGCCTGGAAAATCCCATGGACGGAGGAGCCTGGTAGGCTGCAGTCCATGGGGTCACTAAGAGTCAGACATGACTGAGCGACTTCACTTTCTCTTTTCACCTTCATGCACTGGAGAAGGAAATGGCAACCCACTCCAGTATTTTTGCCTGAGAATCCCAGGGACGAGGGGGCCTGGTGGGCTGCTGTCTATGGGGTCGCACAGAGTCGGACATGACTGAAGCAACTTAGCAGCAGCAGTAGCAGCTAGGAACATTAATAACATCATAGGGAAGTATTTAAACTAAGGAAGACCACTAGGTGTGGCCCAGTATCTCCCCAGGTCGTCTGACTCAGTTTGTTCTGCCCTGATGGTGGCAGTAGTTTAGTTGCTAAGTCGTGTCTGACACTTTGTGACCCCCATGGGCTGTATGTAGCCAGCCAGGCTCCTCTGTCCATGGGATTCTCCAGGCAAGAATATTGGAGTGGGATTACCATTTCTTTTTCCAGGGGATCTTCCCAACCCAGGAATTGAACCCGAGTCTTCTGCATTACAGGCAGATTCTTTACCAACTGAGCTATAAGGGAAGTCTTCATGTTCTGCACTAATTTCTTTCTTTAAAGGAAATGGTATATTGGCATCATACACATAGTTCACCAAAGGTGTCTGCACATACAAGGTGAGTGGTGGGTCATTATGACCCCTTACAGGATTGAGAAGGGAATATTATCTTCCGAAAAGTTACATGTTTGATGCCAGAAGAAGCAAACTTATCTTTATGGTTGAGCAAGTATTTCTGCCTTTGGGGAGGTCTGGTCAATGCAGATGCAAGCGTACACTAGAGGGAGGTGAGGGGGCCCAAATGGGCAGTGATAAATGTTATGTTAAAATTTATCTTCTCTTGCCTTAAAATATGAGTTTTTATTTCATCAGTTTGTTCTCCTTAGGGTCTTTCCCCCAGATTTATCTCATTCTATTCTTGTCTTGCTCTTTGGTGAATTCTAATAACACCTCTGATTATCAGCAACCACAACTTGGAAATTTTACATCTGATCACTCATTTGCATTCTCCCTTGCATTCAGGATAAAGCCCAAACTCCTTAGCTCAGCACACAAGGCCCTGCGGGGCAGGTGTAGGATCTCTGGCTTCCTTCCTCCCATCTCCCTTGGGATCCTTTGCTCCAGGCATCACACCTACTTGCTGGACCCTCAATTAATTTTGCTCTCTTATACCTCCCTGCCTCTGCTCAGGAGTCAGGTCTCCTCCTCTTCGTCATTTCGCAGCTCCTACTCAGCAAGATTAGATTAGAATTCCCTCAGGGAAAGAGTCTGTTTTTATTTATTTTTTATCTTTTTCCACTCCACCCTTGATAGCTTCAACTCCTAGCTCAGTTCAAGCCTTTCCTCCCTCCCCAAGCCTCCCAAGCCTGTCCTGAATCCCTGAGGCTAGGGTAGCACCCTCTCCCTTCCCAAGGTTCCTACTTTCTGGACATAATACTCATTCCTTCCCTTCACAGTTGTTGATTTAATTATCTGCCTCCTTCCCTATATGTGGACTTTCTTTGAATAGAGAACTGAGTCTTTTTTTATTTTTGTACCTTGAGCTCCTGTACAATGCTGGCACAGAGTAGGCACTGGATACTCATTTATCATGTGAAAAGATACAGGAATCAGTGAGTGAATGGCCACAAATGCAGACACACTTGAGAACCAGGGCCCCTTTCCTCCAGCCCAGGGTATCAACTGACCCTTCCTGGAGGTGGTCTGCTCCTCTCCCTGCTCCTCTCCCAGAAGGGAGACAAAGAAATGCCTTCTGGTCACTGTCCCATGGAAGAGCATCGCTGGTCACTTCCACAGTAACCCCAGTAGATCACTGGTGTCTTCATCTCCTTGGTCAGCAGTGTGAACACCTCTTTTCAGGCAATGTCATGGGGAACAGGTGCTCTCTCTTCATGTGGACAATTCTGCTTTCTTCATGGAGAGCTAGCAAGGTGACGGGCAGAAGGCAGAAGCATCTCTTTCTGGTTCTTGTGTGTCTTCGTGCCCCAAGGACCCAACCCCAGTGGGTTTGAGAGGGAAGTTCAGCCTTCCAGCTCTACCTGGTGGCTGCTCCCTGGGTCCTCCAGGCTCACAGAGTGTGGTGGTGAGCCAGCCCCTAAGCAGGCAGCCTCCTGATGGGCTCCTTAACGTACCTAACAGAGTAAAGTCCTGGAGAGGGCAAGGTGAAGGGGCTGGGAGGGAATCCCAAGGAGGTCACTGTCCTGCCACACAGCCAAACACTCACTGGTCCTCATGATTCACATGGCAGCTCTATTCTGTTTGACGAGAGCTTCCACACCTTCTCTTTCTTGGTTGGGGGGCTCAGAAGGATGGAGGGTGGGAAGTGGTCAGGTCTCCAAGGGTCAGAGGGTCAGAGCACAGGAATAACTTGCTGAGCATCCTATGGTGTGTGAAGGTAGAGTTGGATTTGAACCCAGCCTGGTCTGCCTCCAGCCTCTTCACCCCGCCTCAATATGCTGCAGCTAAAATAACGTTAAAATACGTATCAACCATACAGGGTGCAAGTGCAAATTATTCCTTCTGTGGAAGTGCAAAATAGCCAAGTGGTGACGGGAACTTGGCAGGACAGAGTGGGATGAGTCAGGGACAGCTTTCTGAGGTAGAAGAGCTGTTCTGTGGGGCTGAGAGAGGGAGGCACGGCAGGCAGGGAGTGAGGGCGAGAGCTGTAGGCAGAGGCGGTGGGCACACTGTGCTGCCTCTGCAGTGGTGGGTTGTGGATGGGAGCAAGGAGACAGAGCAGGATGGAGCTGGAGAGGCCTTGTCTTGATTAGCTGTCTCCAGGGCCAGAGCTGTGTACGCGTGTTTGTATGTATGTATATGTGTGTGTGTGTGTATGTGAACTGTGGGGGTATGTGCTATACATTGTGTATGCAATGTATGCTTGTGTATATCTGGGGTCTGGGGCTATACATGTGTGTACGTGATGAACATGTGTGTATATGTGGGGTCTGGGTGTGTATGTGTATAATATACGTGTGTATGTGGTGTATATGTGTATTTGAAGTGTGAACGTATGTGCATGTATATGTGGGCTCTGGGTGTGTATTGTATGTGTGTATATGGTGTATACATGTGTGTGTGTGTGTGTGTGAGTGTGTGTGCATGTATATGTGTGGTCTGGTTTTGTATGTGTATGGTGTATTTGTAAGTGGTATATGTGTGTGTGTGTGTGGGGTGGGGTGTATATGAATGTATGTGTGTGTATATGTGGGGTCTGGGTGTGTATGTTTATGGCATATGCGTGTATATGGTATTTATGTGTGTGTGTGAATGTGTATGTGCATGTATATGTGTGGTCTGGTTTTGTATGTGTATGGTGCGTGTGTAAGTGGTATATGTTTGTGTGTGTGTATGTGGGGTATGGGTGTATGTGATGTATGTGCGGATGTATATGCAATGAATGTGTGTGAATGTGTATACATGGGGGTCTGGGTGTATATGTGCATGAAGTATGTTTGTATTTGGAACAAGAGTGTGTGGTGTTTGTGGATGGAAGAGAGTCTGATGTGTGTGTGTGTGTGTGCATGCATGCATGTGTGTGTGTGTGTGTGTGTGTGTGTGTGTGTATGTTCAGGTAGAGTACTAGGAACATCAGAAAATTTTTAACTTCAGGTTTATAATATTGTTTCTTTACTTACCTGTGGATAGTAACCTGGGCTTCTCTGGTGGCATCAATAGTAAAAAATCTGCCTGTGAAGCAGAAGACACAGGAGACATGAGTTCGATCCCTGGGTCTGGAAGATCCCCTGGAAGAGGGCATGGCAACCCACTCTGGTATTCTTGCCTGGAGAATCCCCTGGACAGAGGAGCCTGGTGGGCTACAGTCCATAGGGTTGCAAAGAGTTGGACATGACTGAAGTGACTTAGCACACACATATAGATAATAACCCATTCCCCTTCTCCCTCAACACACCCTGCCCAGTGTTAACCCTTCTGGTCTTAGATATTTAGGCTCATGGATTTACTTAACCAACTTAAAAAAAAGTAGACATTTAAACACACACTTTTAATTCAAAGCTAGGTATAGCTGTATTTAGGAGTTTAGATGGTGCTGCCTTTTTGGTCTTCCAGATCTGCCATCCGTGCTGTTGCAGGCTCTGTCCATGTGGTGGTGTGTGACGGTTTTTAGGAAGCTATGCCCAGGTTTATACTTTCTCAGCTTCAAGCCCAGTAGAAGGAGAAATTCTTTGGACCTATAGTTCAACACAAAACTTCAAATGAATCTCATTGCCTGGGTTTGGGTCATGGGTCTGTCTCTGAATCAATCACTGTGGCCTTGAGATAGAAAGCTTTGTTTGGCTGCCTATGTCACGTGCTCAGTTCCTATCTGGGGTGTGAAGTTCAAGACCGCTGAACCTTCACACCCAATTTGGACCAGTTCCCAAAGCACTTTTGGAATGCTGGTGCCAGAGGGGTCATTAGAGGCTGAGCAGACACAGCCCCTGCCTCTTCCTGTTGATTGAAGGCTTCCCATTTTTGTGAACATGGCCTTAACTCAGAGAGGGAATGAAGCTGTGCATAATTACTGTGTATGTCATATCCTGAGCCAGGGGCAGTCCTGAAATGATCTCCTTAATCTTCACAGCCTACTCATGAGTTGGGTACCCATGCACATGTCTTACAGATGAGGACACAGTATTCCAAGGAATGAAAGGACTTAGTTAAGTCCACCCCTCCAGCTCCACCTCCATCCTCCTCCACCAAGCTAGAAAGTGGCGAGAGTAGGGGCAGAACTGTACATTCCTTCTGCCCACTGCTTCCTATAAGGCCTTCCTTCTCCATTTGAAGACAGACTTGGGGCTGGGAGCAACCTCAGTACTGTGGCCATGCTGTGATTACCTGATTCAGACTTCATTTCTAGAACCAGTTCTTTTACCCACCAGTTGAGTCCCAGCCTCCTATTCTGGAAAATGAGGATGGTGAAGGCTGTCCTGCTGAGACCTCAGAGTTGTCCTGTCCATCAAATGAGATCAACAAGGAGTGGGCTTTGGAAATGGTTGAGATCTGAAGACATACAAAATGTGATGGTTATCAGGGCTGGTTATTAAAAAATGATGCATTTCTTTCTTTACTGGGTGGTAAATAGCTTTGACTTCATCCCATCTTACCACTACTTAGGTTCTTCCCCATGGCCCTTGGGCCTGGAATTTCTGGGACTTCCCCTCAATCCAGCAAGAAGTGCCTGACCTTGGTCACAGGAGAGAATGTCACCTACAGAAATATTACAACTCCAGATGCTCTCATCTTTCACCTCTTCCTGTGGGCCTAAGATGGCCATGGTGGCCTTCCTGTCTCCCATGACCTTCTCCCTGCTTCCCTAACTCCCAGTGTTCACCATGAAGAGCCTTCCTGGAGGGGAGGGGCAACACCTTCTGCTGCTCTTATGGGTGCCTCATGGGGTTGTTCACATCCTCAGCTGTCCTCAGGCTCCCTTGCTCTCCTTCAGGTCACAACTGAGGTGGAGAGGAGGGAGGAAGAGTAAGTGACAGGCTCTGGGAAAATAAACTGTTGTATTGTGTCTAAACTGTGACAGGTGGTGCAGCTTGATGGTTAGGAACACAGGGCTGGGAACCAGACTCCCTGGAATAAATTGTGCTCCTTCATCGTGATCTTGGGCAAGTTACTAATGCTACTGCCTGTACTTTGGTTTTTTCATTCATGAAATGGGGATGTTAATGGGGCCTGCCTCAAGGGATGGTGAGAGGATTAAACAAAGGATGTTTGTGGATCACTTAGAATAGGGTCTGGCTTGTAGTTTGCTAGTTAATATTTTTAATTTATTTTTGACAATACCTATTATCATTCCATGGAATGAGTATTATGTAAATGCTACTTTTGGAAATGGTGATGTGGAGGAATCCAGAAGAGAGAAGGAAGTATGGGATGTGTCCAGTATACCCATCCATAGTTGCAAATAGTTCTCCTTGTGACTAGTTCATTCATGGGTTTCAGCTCAGACATTTTGATTGTCATCCACTTAGGACATGAACAACTCTCCAACAATCTGCTGTCTAGGCAATTCTTACCAAGTTATTCCTTCTCTGAAGAACCTGCCGTGGCTGTCTGTTCCCTCTTCTGCTGAGCTTCTTCTGGCATTCGGTTCCCCCATGTTCCTCCCGCCAGGCTTGTGTCATCAAGATTCTCGCACATCTAGCATCAGAACAGACTCTCTGTTACATTCCAGAATAGGGCTCAGGTCTTGTCTTCATCTGGCTCATTCCCATTCCCACCTGTGATGTCCTCCACCGGTTCTTATGAAAGCCAGGTTCTCACTTTCAAAAGCAGATTCAGAGCTCCTCCGTAGAGCATCGGAGAAGGCAATGGCACCCCACTCCAGTACTCTTGCCTGGAAAATCCCACAGACGGAGGAGCCTGGTAGGCTGCAGTCCATGGGGTTGCTAAGAGTCAGACACGACTGAGCGACTTCACTTTCACTTCTCACTTTCATGCATTGGAGAAGGAAATGGCAACCCACTCCAGTGTTCTTGCCTAGAGAATCCCAGGGACGGGGGAGCCTGGTGGGCTGCCATCTATGGGTCGCACTGAGTTGGACACGACTGAAGCGACTTAGCAGCAGCAGCAGCAGCCGTAGAGCATCACCCAGGTGTCCTGGGAAGGACAGACCTCAGCATTGTGGGCACCACTTGGAATGTGTTCACAAGCTGCCAGGTAATTTTGTAGCATTTTCAGCAGATATTCTTCTCTCATTTAGACAATACGTCTCTTACCCGTGCCCCTCTCCAACCCATGAGAGCAGGGTCCAGGCCTTCCTCTGATTTTGGAGCCAGCTCAGCTCTCTGCACCCAGTAGGTGCTGCTCAGGGCATGTGTGAGGAGCTGCTGCAGAGTTGAGGATGCAGGCCCAGAGTCATATGAGTTTTCCAAGGCCAGAACCCATCAGGCCTGTTGTCAGAAAGCATATAAAGCAACCAGAAATTGCTTTTTTTGTAGGATAAGCAGTGAGGCTGTTTGGAAACTATCTCTTTTTTTCTTCTTGTTCTGCAGGAGCAGAAATTATAGCCTAGAAAAACTGGCCCTGACATCACACAGTGGGAACTCAGGGGTGCGGTTGACCCTGCACCTGGTGCTCCTCTCTGACAGTGTGTCTGGCCACAACCCACCTGCCACCTAGACTCTTGGCAGGGACCACACCTGCCTTCTAGGGCTGTCTCAGCACACCCCATCTTTCCTCAGTCTCACTAGGAGATGCCAGGGTGTGGTGAGGGTGATGGGGGCAGTGGTTTCTGGCAAAGGCTTTCTTTAGGTTCAGCTCTGTAACCCAGTTATGTGCTTTGGGTAACCACTCAACCTCTTTAAACCTCAGCTGTGCATCCAGAAAAGAAAGAGAGTTGATGATAATGGTTCCTACTTGTAAGGATGTTGACTATTCTTGGGTCAACTATATGGAGGGCTGAGCACAGTGCCTGGCAGTAAGGGCTCATCATGTGGACCATTATTATTTTATATATGACTGGACTCAAAGTCATGGGTTCTGGAAAGATCTCAGCTTAGAAATACCCTCTCTGTGGGGTCTCTTACCCTTCTCTATGTGCACTTCTCCTGGCCTCCTCAGGGTTTGTGCAGCACATTGTACTTATGTGTATGGACGTTTATCACTTGACTGTGAGCCTGCTTCACCATGGTCATGGCGGGGACTAGAGAGTAGGAATGTGTTCTTTTCCATTCAGCAAATGCTTGAAATAAATATATTGGAAATGGCATCTCCTGCCCTGTTCCCCTATTTTTAAATTTTAATTTAATATATTCATTTTTTAAAATAGGCACTGCTTTCCCATGGTTCAAACTCCACAGTAAACATACAGTAAAAATCTCCCTTCTTTGCTTTTTCTTCCCCAGAGGCAAACAATGTTATAAGTTTTAAATTGTGTTTCCTTTCAGAACTATTATTTGTATCTGTGTGTATGCAATGATAGGTAACTAGTCTGTCAATATTCCTTTTGCTTCTCAATTATTTTTCTAATTTTATTTTATTTTTAAAGAAACTTTTTATGTTGGAGTACAACCAACCAACGATGTTGTGATAATTTCAGATGGACAGCAAAGGGACTCAGTCATACATATATGCTTCTCATTTTCTAAAAAATTAATTAATTTTTTATTGAGGGATAATTGCTTTACAGAATTTTGTTGTTTTCTGTCAAACCTTAACATGAATCAGCCATAGAGGAGAGTAAAAATGTTGGCTTAAAGCTCAACATTCAGAAAACGAAGATCATGGCATCCGGTCCCATCACTTCATGGCAAATAGATGGAGAAACAGTGGAAGCGTGGCTGACTTTATTTTTTTGGGCTCCAAAATCACTGCAGATGGTGATTGCAGCCATGAAATTAAAAGACACTGACTCCTTGGAAGAAAAGTTATGACCTACCTAGACAGCATATTAAAAAGCAGAGACATTACTTTGCCAACAAAGGTCTGTCTAGTCAAGGCTATGATTTTTCCAGTGATCATGTATGGATGTGAGAGTTGGACTCTAAAGAAAGCTGAGCACTGAAGAATTGATGCTTTTGAATTGTGGTGTTGGAGAAGACTCTTGAGAGTCCCTTGGACATCAGGGATTTCCAAACAGTCCATCCTAAAGGAGATCAGTCCTGGGTGTTCATTGGAAGGACTGATGTTGAAGCTGAAAGTCCAATACTTTGGCCACCGGATGTGAAGAGTTGACTCACTTGAAAAGACCCTGATTCTGGGAAAGATTGAAGGCAGGAGGAGAAGGGGATGACAGAGGATGAGATGGCTGGATGGCATCACCGACCCAAGGGACATGGGTTTGGGAGGACTCTGGCAGTTGGTGATGGACAGGGAGGCCTGGCATGCTGCGGTTCATGGGGTCGCAAAGAGTCGGACACGACTGAGCGACTGAACTGAACTGAACTGATACATATATCACCTCCTTTTGAACCTCCCTCTCATCTCCCTTCCCATCCCACCCCTCTAGGTTGGTACAGAGCTCCTGTTTGTGTTTCCTGAGCCATACAGCAAATTCCCATTGGCTATCTATTTTACATATGGTAATTTACATATATTGTCCCCCTGCTTATTTAACTTATATGCAGAGTACATCATGAGAAACGCTGGACTGGAAGAAACACAAGCTGGAATCAAGATTGCTGGGAGAAATATCAGTAACCTCAGATATGCAGATGACACCACCTTTATGGCAGAAAGTGAAGAGGAGCTAAAAGGCCTCTTGTTGAAAGTGAAAGAGGAGAGTGAAAAAGTTGGCTTAAACCTCAACATTCAGAAAACGAAGCTCATGGCATCTGGTCCCATCACTTCATGGGAAATGATGGGGAAACAGTAGAAACAGTGTCAGACTTTATGTTTTTGGGCTCCAAAATCACTGCAGATGGTGACTGCAGCCATGAAATTAAAAGACGCTCACTCCTTGGAAGAAAAGTTATGACCAACCTAGATAGTGTGTTCAAAAGCAGAGACATTACTTTGCCGACTAAGGTCCGTCTAGTCAAGGCTATGGTTTTTCCTGTGGTCATGTATGGATGTGAGAGTTGGACTGTGAAGAAGGCTGAGCGCAGAAGAATTGATGCTTTTGAAGTGTGGTGTTGGAGAAGACTCTTGAGAGTCCCTTGGACTGCAAGGAGATCCAACCAGTCCATTCTGAAGGAGATCAACTCGGATTTCTTTGGAAGGAATGATACTAAAGCTGAAGCTCCAGTACTTTGGCCAATTCATTCGAAGAGTTGACTCATTGGAAAAGACCCTGATGCTGGGAGGGATTGGGGGTAGGAGGAGAAGGGGATGACCGAGGATGAGATGGCTGGATGGCATCACGGACTCGATGGAGGTGAGTCTGAGTGAACTCTGGGAGTTGGTGATGGACAGGGAGGCCTGGTGTGCTGTGATTCACGGGGTCGCAAAGAGTTGGACAGGACTGAGTGACTGAACTGAACTGAAAAAAAATACATATGGTATTTTACATATGTTGCTCTCTCCATACATCTCACCCTCTTCTCCCCTCTCCCCCTGTCTGTGTGTCTATTCTCTATGTCTGTTTTTCTTTTGTTGCCCTGTAAGTAAATTCTTCAATATCACTTTTCTAGATTCCATATATATGTGTTAGAATACAGTATTTATCTTTCTCTTTCTGACTCACTTCACTGTGTATCATAGGTGCTAGGTTCAAACACCTCATTTAAACTAACTCAAATGCATTCCTTTTTATGGCTGAGTAATGTTCCATTGTGTATATGTACCACAACTTTATCCATTCATGTGTCGATGGACATCTAAGATGCTTCCATATACTAAGCTATTGTAAATAGTGCTGCAGTGAAAAATGGGATACATGTCCTCTTTCAATTTTGATTTCCTCAGGGTATATGCGTAGAAGTGGGATTGCTGGGTCATATGGTGATTTTATTCCTAGCATTTTAAGGAATCTCCATAGTGTCTTCTATAGTGGCTGTATCAATTTACATTCCCACAAACAGTGTAAGAGTGTTCTCTTTTCTCCAAACCCTTTCCAGGATTTATTGTTTGTAGACTTTTTGAAGAGGGCCATTCTGGTGTGAGGTGATATCTCATTGTGGTTTTGATTTGCATTTCTCTAATAATGAGTGATGGTGAGCATCTTTTCATGTGTTTGTTAGCCATCTTTATGTCTTCTTTGGAGAAATGTCTGGTTAGGTCTTTTCCCCACTTTTTGATTGGGTTGTTTGTTTTTCTGTTATTGAGTTGTATCAGCTGCTTGTATATTTTGGAAATTAATTCTTTGTCAGTTGTTTCATTTGCTATTATTTTCTCCCATTCTGAGGGTTGTCTTTTCATCTTGCTTATAGTTCCATTTGCTGTGCAAAAGCTTTTAAGTTTAATCAGGTCCCACTTGTTTACTTTTGTTTTCATTTCCATTAATCTAGGAGGTGGGTCATAGAGAATCTTGCTTTGATTTATGTCATCGAGTGTTCTGCCTATGTTTTCCTCTAAGAGTTTTATAGTTTCTTGTCTTACATTTAGGTATTTAATCCATTTTGAGTTTATCTTTGCGTATGGTGTTAGGAAGTGTTGTTCTAATTTCATTCTTTTACATGTAGCTGTCCAGTTTCCCCAGCACCATTTATTGAAGAGACTGCCTTTGCCGCATTGTATATTCTTGCCTTCTTTGTCAAAAATAAGGTACCCATAAGTACATGGGTTTATTTTTGGGCTTTCTATCTTGTTCCATTGGTCTATATGTCTGTTTTTGTGTCAATAGCATACTGTCTTGATGACTGTAGCTTTGTAGTGTAACCTGAAGTCAGGAAGGTTGATTCCTCCAGCTCCATACTTCTTTCTCAAGATTGCTTTGGCTATTCAGGGTCTTTTGTGTTTCCATTGAATTGTGAATTTTTTTATTCTAGTTCTGTGAAAAATGCCATTTGTAATTTGATAGAGATCACATTTAATCTGTAGATTGCATTTGGTAGTATAGTCATTTTCACAATATTTATTCTCTCTATTCCATATCCTCAGCATGGAATATCTCTCCATCAGTTTATGTCATCTTTGATTTCTTTCATCAGTGTCTTATAATTTTCTGTGTACAGTTTTTTGTTTTTTGTTTTTTTTTTTTTTTGTCTCCTTAGGTAAGTTTACTTCTATCTATTTAATTCTTTTTGTTGCAGTGGTGAGCGGGATTGATTCTTTAATTGCTCTTTCTGATTTTTCACTGTTTGTATATAGAAAAGCAAGTGATTTCTGTGTATTGATTTTGTATCCTGTTGCTGCTGCTGCTGCTAAATTCACTGATTAGTTCTAGTAATTCTATCTTTAGGGTTTTCCATGTACATATTATGTCATCTGCAAACAGTGAGCACTTTACTACTTCTTTTCTTATCTGGATTCCTTTTATTTCTTTTTCTTCTCTTACTGCTATAGCCAGGACTTCCAGAACTATGTTGGATAATAGTGGTGAAAGTGGACATCCTTGTCTTATCCCTCATGTTAGGGGAAATATTTTTAGTTTTTCACCATTGAGAATAATATTTGCTGTAGGCTTCTCATATATGGCCTTTACTATGTTGAGGTAGGTTCCTTCTATGCTCATTTTTAGAAGAGTTTTAATCATAAATAGGTGCTGAATTTTGTTAAAGGCCTCTTCTGAGTCTATTGAGATGATCATATGGTTTTTATCTTTCAATTGGTATATCACATTGATTGATTTGCATATATTGAAGAATCCTTGCATCCCTTGAATAAACCCAACTTGATCATGGTGTATGAGCTTTTTGTTGTATTGCTGAATTCTGTTTGCTAAAATTTTGTTGAGGATTTTTGCATCTATGTTCATCAGTGATATTGGCCTATAGTTTTCTTTTTTTGTGTGTTGTCTTTGTCTGCGTTTGGCATCAGGTTGATGTGGCCTTGTAGAATGAGCTTGGAAGTGTTCCTTCCTCTGCAATTTTTTGAAAGAGTTTTAGAAAGATAGGCATTAGCTTTTCTCTAAATGTTTGATAGAATTCTCTTGTGAAGCCATCTGGTCCTGGGCTTTTGTTTTTTGGGAGATTTTTGATCACAGCTTTAATTTCATTGCATGTAATTGGGTTGCTCATAATTTTTATTTCTTACTGGTTCAGTGTCGGAAGATTGAATTTTTCTAAGAATCTGTCCATTTCTTCCAGTTATCTACTTTATTGGCATATAGTTGTTCATAGTTCTGCTGCTGCTGCTAAGTTGCTTCAGTCATGTCAGACTCTGTGTGACCCCATAGATGGCAGCCCACCAGGCTCCCTCATCCCTGGGATTCTCCAGGCAAGAACACTGGAGTGGGCTGCCATTTCCTTCTCCAATGCATGAAAGTGAAAAGTGAAAGTGAAGTCGCTCAGTTGTGTCCCACTCCTAGCAACCCCATGGACTGCAGCCTACCAGGCTCCTCCATCCATGGGATTTTTCAGGCGAGAGTACTGGAGTGGGGTGCCATTGCCTTCTCCGAGTTGTTCATAATAGTCTCTTATAATCCTTCATATTTCTCCATTGTCTGTTGTAACCTCTCCTTTTTCATTTCTAATTTTGTTGATTTGATTCTTCTCTCTTTTTCTCTTGATGAGTCTGGCAAAGGGCTTGTCAATTTTGTTTATCTTCTCAAAGAACCAGCTTTTAGTTTTATTAATCTTTACTATTGTTTCTTTCATTTCTTTTTGCTAGCATCTTTATGATTTCTTTCCTTCTACTAAATTTGGTTTTTTCTTCTTCTTCTTTTTCCAGTTGTTTTAGGTGGGAAGTTAGGTTGTCTATTTGATGTTTTTCTTATTTCTTGAGGTAGGGTTGTATTTCTATAAACTTCCCTCTTAGAACTGCTTTTGCTGCATCCCATAGGCTTTGAGTTTTTGTGTTTTCATTGTCATCTGCTTTTAGAAATCTTTTTATTTCCCTTTTGATTTCTTCAGTTCAGTTCAGTTCAGTCACTCAGTCATGTCCAACTCTTTGCGACCCCATGAATTGCAGCACGCCAGGCCTCCCTGTCCATCACCAACTCCCGGAGTTCACTCAGACTCACGTCCATTGAGTCCATGATGCCATCCAGCCATCTCATCCTTGGTCATCCCCTTCTCCTCCTGCCCCCAATCCCTCCCAGCATCAGGGTCTTTTCCAATGAGTCAGCTCTTCGCATGAGGTGGCCAAAGTACTGGAGTTTCAGCTTCAGCATCATTCCTTCCAAAGAAATCCCAGGGTTGATCTCCTCTAGAATGGACTGGTTGGATCTCCTTGCAGTCCAAGGGACTCTCAAGAGTCTTCTCCAACACCACAGTTCAAAAGCATCAATTCTTCTGCACTCAGCACAAAGGCTTTGGCATAGTCAATAAAGCAGAAATAGATGTTTTTCTGGAACTCTCTTGCTTTTTCCATGATCCAGCGGATGTTGGCAATTTGATCTCTGGTTCCTCTGCCTTTTCTAGAATCAGCTTGAACATCAGGGAGTTCAGGTTCATGTATTGCTGAAGTCTGGCTTGGAGAATTTTGAGCATTACTTATGATTTGATTTCTTCAGTAATCTGTTATTTAGAAATGTGTTGTTTCATCTCCATGTGTTTGTGTTCCTTACAGTTTTTGCTTGTAATTGATATCTAGTCTCATAGCATTGTGGTTGGACAAGACGCTTGATACAATTTCAATTTTCTTAAATTTACTGAGGTTTGATTTGTGACCCAAGATGTGGTCTATCCTGGAGACTGTTCCATGTGCACTTGAGAAGAAGGTGTGTTCTTCTGTATTTGGGTGGAATGACCTGAAGATATCAATGAGATCCATCTCATCTAATGTATCCTTTAAGACTTGTGTTTCCTTATTAAATTTGTTTTGATGAGGTGTCCATTGGTGTGAGTGGGGTGTTAAAGTCTCCTACTATTATTCTGTTACTGTCCATATCTCCTTTTATATCTGTTAGTGTTTGTCTTATGTACTGAGGTGCTCCTATGTTGGATGCATAGATATTTACAGTTGTTATATCTTCCTCTTGGATTGACCCCTTGATCATTCTGTAGTGTCCTTCCTTATCGCTTGTAATCTTTATTTTATGGTATATTTTGTCTGATATGAGGATTGCTACTCCAGCTTTCTTTTGCTTCCAATTAGCACGGTATATATTTTTCCATCCTCTCACTTTCAGTCTATGTTTCTTGAAGTCTGAAGTGGGTTTCTTGTAGACAGTATATATATGGGTCTTGTTTTTATATGCATTCAGCCTGTTTGTGTCTTTTGGTTGGAGTATTTAATCCACTTACATTTAAGGTAATTATTGATATATTTATTCCTATTGCCATTTTCTAATTATTTGGGGTTGACTTTGTAGCTCTTTTTTTCTTCTATTGTATTTCTTGACTATATAAGTTCATTTAACATTTGTTGTAAAGCTGGTTTGGTGGTACACCAGCCCCTCTTTCTGTCTGTAATTGTTCCTAGGTCTGAAGTGGGTCCCTTATAGAAAACCTATATTGGGGTACTGTTTTTGTATCCATTTTGCCAGTCTGTGTCTTTTGGGTGAAGCATTAAATACATTTACATTTAAGGTAATTATTGTTGTGTATTATTCTATTACAATTTAATTAATTTTTTTGAGTTTGCTTTTTTCTCTCTTATGTTTCCAGTCTAGATAAGTTCATTCAGCATTTGTTGTAAAGCTGGTTGGTGGTACTGGATTCTCTTAGCTTTTGCTTGTCTAGAAAGCTTTTGATTTCTCCATCAATTTTGAATGAGACCCTTGCTGGGTACAGTAATCTTGGTTGTAGATTTTTCCCTTTCAGTACTTTAAATATATGCTGCCATTCCCTTCTGGCCTGCAGAGTTTCTGCTGAAAGATCAGATGTTAACCATATGGGGTTTCCCTTGTATGTTACTTGTTGCTTTTCCCTTGCTGCTTTTAATATTCTTTCTTTGTGTTTAGTCTTTGTTAGTTTGATTAGTATATGTCTTGGCATGTTTCTCCTTGGGTTTATCCTGTATGGGACTCTTTGTGCCCTTTGAACTTGATTGGCTATTTCCTTTCCCATGTTGGGGAAATTTTCAACTATAATCTCTTCAAAAATTTTCTCATACCCTTTCTTTTTCTCCTCTCCTCCTGCTGCTGCTACTGCCAACTCGCTTCAGTCATGTCTGACTCTGTGCAACCCCAGAGACAGCCCACCAGGCTCCCTCATCCCTAGGATTCTCCAGGCAAGAAGACTGGAGTGGGTTGCCATTTCCTTCTCCTGGGACCCCTGTAATTCTAATGTTGATGTATTTGATATGGTCCCAGAGGTCTCTGAGGCTGTCCTCAGCTCTTTTCATTCTTTTTACTTTATTCTGCTCTTCAGAAGTTATTCCACCATTTATCTTCCAGCTCCCTGATTCATTCTTCTGCTTCAGATATTCTGCTATTGATCCCTTCTAGAGTCTGGTAGGCTGCCCTCTATGAGGTCGCACAGAGTCAGACACGACTGAAGTGACTTAGCAGCAGCAGCAGCAGAGTATTTTTAATTTCAGTAATTGTGTTCTTTGTCTCTCTATGCTTATTTAATTCTTCTAGGCCTTTGTTAATTGATTCTTTTTTTTTAAATTAATTTTTATTTTTTTAGTTTGTTCCGCTTTACAATACTGTACTCATTTTGCTACACATCGACATTGATCAGCCACGAGTGTACATGAACTCCCAATCCCAACCCCCACCTCC
>SJXQ01009440.1:19379-92551 GCA_006408695.1 Aepyceros melampus | reverse complement strand
CATTTCTTTGCCATGGGGATGGTCTTAATCCCTGTCTCCTGTACAGTGTCACGAACCTCATTCCATAGTTCATCAGGCAATCTATCTATCAAATCTAGGCCCTTAAATCTATTTCTCACTTCCACTGTATAATCATAAGGGATTTGATTTAGGTTATGCCTGAATGGTCTAGCAGTTTTCCCCACTTTCTCCAATTTGAGTCTGAATTTGGCAATAAGGAGTTCATGATCTGAACCACAGTCAGCTCCTGGCCTTGTTTTTGCTGACTGTATAGAGCTTCTTTGGCTGCAAAGAATATAATCAATCTGATTTCGGTGTTGACCATCTGGTGATGTCCATGTGTAGAGTCTTCTCTTGTGTTGTTGGAAGAGGGTGCTTGCTATGACCAGTGCATTCTCTTGACAAAATTCTATTAGTCTTTGCCCTGCTTCATTCTGCATTCCAAGGCCAATTTGCCTGTTACTCCAGGTGTTTCTTGACTTCCTACTTTTGCATTCCAGTCCCCTATAATGAAAAGGACATCTTTTTTGGGTATTAGTTCTAAAAGATCTTGTAGGTCTTCATAGAACCATTCAATTTCAGCTTCTTCAGCATTACTGGTTGGGGCATAGACTTGCATTATGGTGATATTGAATGGTTTGCCTTGGAGATAAACAGAGATCATTCTGTCGTTTTTGAGATTGCATCCAAGTACTGCATTTCAGACTCTTTTGTTGACCATGATGGCTACTCCATTTCTTCTGAGGGATTCTTGCCCACAGTACTAGATATAATGGTCATCTGAGTTAAACTCACCCATTCCAGTCCATTTTAGTTTGCTGATTCCTAGAATGTCGATGTTCACCCTTGCCCTCTCTTGTTTGACCACTTCCAATTTGCTTTGATTCATGGACCTGACATTCCAGGTTCTTATGCAATATTGCTCTTTACAGCATTGGACCTTGCTTCTATCACCAGTCACATCCAGAGCTGGGTATTGTTTTTGCTTGGGCTCCATTGCTTCATTCTTTCTGGAGTTATTTTGCACTGATCTCCAGTAGCATATTGGGCACCTAATGACCTGGGGAGTCCCTCTTTCAGTATCCTATTATTTTGCCTTTTTATACTGTTCATGGGGTTCTCAAGGCAAGAATACTGAAGTGGTTTGCCATTCCCTTCTCCAGTGGACCACATTCTGTCAGACCTCTCCACCATGACCCTCCCATCTTGGGTTGCCCTGCAGGCATGGCTTGCTTTCACTGAGTTAGACAAGGCTGTGGTCCTAGTGTGATTAGACTGACTAGTTTTCTGTGAGTATGGTTTCAGTGTGTCTGCCCTCTGATGCTCTCTTGCAACACCTACCATCTTACTTCAGTTTCTCTTACCTTGGGCGTGGGGTATCTCTTCACGGCTGCTCCAGCAAAGTGCAGCCGCTGCTCCTTACCTTGGATGAAGGGTATCTCCTCACCGCCACCCTTCCTGACCTTCAATGTGGGATAGCTCCTCTAGGCTCTCCTGTACCAGCACAGCCACCACTCTTTGGACATGGGTTGATCTTCCTGGCTGTCGACCCCTGTATATCTAGCTTGCCTTGACAAAATCCTATCCAATAACTGTAACTCAGGAATACGGAGTTTTCTAAGACTCAGGAACACGGAGTTGTCTAGGACTCAGGAACACGGAGTTGTCTAGGACTCACGAACACGGAGTTGTCTAGGACTCAGGAACACGGAGTTGTCTAGGACTCACGAACACGGAGTTTTCTAAGACTCAGGAACACGGAGTTGTCTAGGACTCAGGAACACGGAGTTGTCTAGGACTCACGAACACGGAGTTGTCTAGGATTCAGGAACACGGAGTTTTCTAAGACTCAGGAATATGGAGTTGTCTAGGACTCAGGAACATGGAGTTTTCTGTGACTCAGGAACACGGAGTTGTCTAGGACTCAGGAACACGGAGTTTTCTGGGACTCAGAACACGGAGTTTTCTGGGACTCAGGAACACGGAGTTTTCTGGGACTCAGCAACACGGAGTTTTCTGGGACTCAGGAACACGGAGTCCTAGAGCAGAAACTTCAAGCTGTACTGCCTACAGGTGTCCAACACTTGCTTTTAGTTCTCACCACATGAATACTCCTGGGGATTTTAAATTTTCCCTTCTGAACATAAAAGGAAAAATGAACAGAATGCCTTTTACCAAGAATAGTCTCCTGAATTATATATTTTATTTCTGGCCTTAAGATTATGAAAATCAGAATCCTACCAGAAAATAAACAAGAGTGCTTTCTGTCCCAGCCTCAATACTTGAGTATTTCTCTGCACCTTGTAACAATTCCAATCAAGGTTATGAGGGAAACAGACAAATCTAGACTTTCTCATGTACCAGAGTACATCTACCAGACTTTTCTCACGTATCAGCTTCTTATAGCTAATTTTACTAACCACTTTCCACTTGTTAATTATTGGAAAAACAACTTCCTAGTGGCAACTTGATCTACTCAAAAAGCAAAAAACAACAAAAAAAGTGACATAAAGACATGGTTGGATGTGCCAAAATCAGGCACTACCACCTCACCAGCAAAGGGCCATGTTCTGATTCCCTTTTCCAGTCACACGGTGAGGAAGGAAGAACAGAGACGACTGCATAGCAATAACAGATTAAAAAATTGTCTAAGTGTCTCTAACAAGCCCACTGATCAACCAAATCTTAACTATGGCAGACATGTAGAGCATTCTTGTTGCAACAAATTTATTTTTGTATGAAGTTAACAAATCTTTGACCTCTTATGTTTATTTTTGCTTTGAACAATTCCATAAATGAAGTAATGAATTCATGATTTCCAGAGGGAAAAGAATAGGTTAAATAGAGAACTAACAGAATGAGTTAGGAAATTCTTTCTTAAAAGAGCTCAGTACTAATAGTAATTCCTGTCCTGCCTAAAGTGAGATGCTATGGGGAGGCTTGCTGGTTTCCTGGCAACCGTGATCTACTTGGTGCACTGGCACCATTGGTCCTTGAGGTAATACATGCTAAAGGATGGAACATTGAAGTGGAAGAGTCACATCGTCATAACTAGCTACAAAAATGTCGTGAGTTTCTTGACCTATTGATATATTAGGTCATCACTGATGAAGCACGGAGACAATGAACTTCCAGATACTTCTCATGTGTTGTCGTCTCCTTGCACCAGCCGTGGGTTTACATCAGAAGATGATAGTAATTATAACTCACTCTGCAGTTAGGAGAGTGTGGATCAATGTTTTAGTTGACATTTCTCCTACAGTGTACAGCTGAAATAAATTCCATAGTCAGCAACACCAGGAAAAGAGTCTCTTCCTCCATGCGTTTAGGGCACCTTTGATTTCCTTGTTCCACAGCTATAGATCAATGGATTTAGCATGGGGCTTATACCAGTGTACAAGACAGATGCCAGCTTGTTTTGGCTCGAGGAATTTCCAGAATTCGGGTACATATAAACAAAGATGCCCAAGCCAAAGAAGAGGGCCACTGCGGTCACGTGGGAAGCTTCACAAGTGTTGAAGGCTTTGGACCAGCCTTCAGCTGACGTGATCTTCACAGTGGTGGCGACAGTGTAGCCATAGGACATCATGATAACCAAGACAGACATGAGCCCGAAGGTGACTGTGAGCACAGATGTCATGACTTGAAAGAACAAGGTGTCTGAGCAGGATAGGGCTAGCAGTTGGGGCAGGTCGCAGAAGAAATGGTTGATGATGCTTGGTCCACAGAAGTGGAGCTGAAGTAAGGCACACAACTGAATGAGCGAGCCAGGGAATCCAGCTATACACGATCCTGCCACCGTCTGCACACAAAGAGAGGGGGACATGATTGCTGTGTAGAGCAGAGGACTGCAAACGGAGACGTAGCAATCATAAGCCACGGCCGCCAGCAGACAGCACTCAGTCAGACCCAGGCTAGAGAACAAGAAGGGCTGCATGGCGCACCCCGGAAAGGAGATGAGCTCATGCTTCCTGAAGAAGTCTGAGAGCATTCTAGGAGCTATGGTGGAAACATAGCAAGTGTTGAGCAAGGACACGTTACTGAGGAAAAAGTACACAGGTGTGTGCAAATGGGAGTCCATCCTGATGGGGCAATGAGGCCCAGGTTCCAAGACACTGTCGCCAGGTACATCCCTAGGAATACGGAAAAGAGGACGGTGGTGAGCTGCGGAAACTCAGAGAACCCCAAGAGAATGAACTCTGTGATTGCTGTACTGCTCCTTCCTCCGGCCATCGCCCTGGGGAGGTGCTCAGATCTGGAGGAAAAGGATAAATCTTTAAGTCAAGTGTTACCCCAATGTCCATGGGAGGAAACTGCCTTCAACCCACACCGAACACAGAATCGAGGGAAATCGTGAACAATTTTAAAAGCAATAACCCTGGTTAACTTTGCCCCTACCTGACCGTTCTGTGTGCCAGAGTTCCCACATGTACAAGAGGGCAGCCGAGGGAGCTCGGCCTGGAGCTGCGATGGCCCAGCGGGACGGGGAGCAGCCGGTCGAGGAGGCTCGGGAGCAAGCGATGTACGGACAGAGACGGCTGAGACCTGCTTTGCCGCAGAAACAAAAACCACATCGTGGAGCAGTTTTACTCCAATTAACTTTTTTAAACTTAATAAGAGGATATGACACTTTTCAATATTAACCCACCTACCTATCACAAAGACAAAAAGAACATATACTAACATTTGGAAAGCCCTTCTTAAAAGATGGGTGATTTGGTGGCTCAGACAGTACAGCGTCTGCCGGAAATGCGGGAGACTCAGGTTCAATCCCTGGGTGGGGAAGATCCCCTGGAGAAGGAAATGGCAGCCACCTCCAGTACTCTTGCCTGGAAAATTCCATAGACAGAGGAGCCTTGTAGGCTACAGTCCACTGAGTCGCAAAGAGTCGGACACAACTGAGCAACTTCACTTCTTCTTAAAAGATACTTGGGAAATTTTAGGATATTATTAATGAGATTATAACTCCTGTGTTTAGCTTAGTGACTAAAAACACGGTCTTAGATATTACATAGCTCTTCTGGAGTGTGACTCTGCCAACTGTGAGCTTTATGACTCCAAACAAATTGGTCTCCTTCTACTTAATTGACTTCATCAGAAAGCTAGAAAATAATTATGTAACTTATAATGTAATAACTTTATAATAATGTAACTTTATATAATGTAATAACTTTTTATTATAAAAATAATAAATAACTTATCTCATAAGGTTTACTTGAAGTTAAATTAAGTCTGTTTACATACAGTAACTGCTGTAGATAGTGTACAAAACGGAGTCAATACGTAATATCTTCTTAATATCATTTTGAAGTATCCATTTGGTTTGTGAGAAACTTTTTTCAATATTTATTTTTATTTATTTGGCTGCACCAGGTCTGAGTTGCAGTATGTGGGCTCTAGTCCCCTGACCAGGGGTTAAACCCAGACCCCCTGTGTTGGGAGCGTGGAGTCTTAGCCACTGGACCGCCAATGAAGTCCCTGGGAGAAACTTTTAAAAAGCAAATTTTAAAAGGTTGGTCACACAGATAAGACTCAGACTACAGTGTGATTAATTTGAAATCAGTAATAAAATTATGAGAAATAACATAATTGGAAATTAATTACATAATTCTAAACTATTCAGGAATCAAATAATAAATTATAATTAAAAAGGCAGGGCAGGGACTGACATGCACAGGTTTCTTTCTAGTCCTTCTGCAGCTCAGTCTTCCCAGACTGAAAATAATTCCTCTAAAGCAGAGTTTCAACTGTGGCTGTCCATGACTGGCACACTTTCTAAAGCCCCATTGATCAAACTGATTAATTCAGCATCTCGGGGGCTGGAAGCCAAATATCAGTATTTGCTAAAACTCCACAAAAGATTTCAATGTGTAGTCACACTTCATGTGCAAAAGACAGTGAAGTGTTGGTTTTTTTTTTTTTTTTCCAGACTTTAAGCTTTTTACTTTGTATTAAGGTGTAGTGGATTAGCGATGTCGTGGAGCTTTCAGGAGATCAGCAAGGGACTCAGCCATGCATATACATGCATCCATTCTTCCCCAAGCCCTCCCCCCATCCAGGACAGCACGTGACACTGAGCAGACTTCCTGAGCTGTACAGTAGGTCCTCATTGGTTATCCACTTTAAATGTAAAATGTAGCTCTATCTTAGGAAAGCAAAACCATAATCAACACCTATTTTTTTGTAGAACCTCCAGCGGCTCAGATACTCAAGGGCACACATTTGTTGAAGGAATCCCACGGCTTTTGTAAGAACCTGATGCTTCCAAATTATATGTTATCATTATGTCCATTGGTGCATACATCTTCAAATGATGTAAAACTATGATGGATTTTCTTTAACACTGGAAAGCAATCACACTTGTGGGACAAATAAGGATTTTAAGAGGCTCTTTTATTCACTGAAACACCATCATTCCATTTTAAGGAGAAATTATATATGTGGGGAAAATGTCTATTATAGAACGAGAAGCAGAATTTGATTTTGTCTAAGATAATAGCTGGAGTTAAGGTGGGAAAAATACCCAGAGTGTTTCTGTGGGCAGCTACTACTTGTCCTTTTGACCTTTGCTAAACCAGCCTCGGGGACCAGGGGATTCAGAAATCCTGAGACTAGCATCAGTTCAGTTCAGTTCAGTCGCGCAGTCGTGTCCGACTCTTTGCGACCCCATGAATTGCAGCACACCAGGCCTCCCTGTCCATCACCAACTCCCGGAGTTCACTCAGACTCACGTCCATTGAGTCTGTGATGCCATCCAGCCATCTCATCCTCGGTCGTCCCCTTCTCCTCCTGCCCCCAATCCCTCCCAGCATCAGGGTCTTTTCCAATGAGTCAACTCTTCGCATGAGGTGCCCAAAGTACTGCATAAGCTCTTGGAATCTGAGGCTGTTGCTCTCAAGGAGGTTGATTTATGATAGGCCTTTCAAGCTTCCCTGGTAGCTCAGAGGGTAAAGCGTCTTCCTGCCATGCAGGAGACCCGGGTTTGATCCCTGGGTCAGGAAGATCTCCTGGAGAAGGAAATGGCGATCCCCTCCTGTGTTCTTGCCTGGAGAATCCCATGGACTGAAGAGTCTGGTGGGCTATAGTCCATGGGGCCGCAAAGAGTCAGACGTGGGATGAGCCTAATGTAACTTCTTAAGTTAGCAAAGAAAGTGGTCTTATCTTTAATAGCTATTTTCTCTTTATTATTCCTTGCATGCAGGGAAGGAAAAGAGAAGGAAGAAAGGGAAGAAGGGAGGAAAGAAGGGCAGAGGAAGGGAGGGAAGGGCAGAGGAAGAAAGAGGAGAGAAGCCCATACTGAGAAAATTCAAAGAACAAACTGACCTACTTACATACAGACTCACAATGAGGTATATTTAGCTCACTGATTCCTCATATTTGAGGTAGAGCCTGTG
Organism: Aepyceros melampus; assembly: GCA_006408695.1. Taxonomy (NCBI): domain Eukaryota; kingdom Metazoa; phylum Chordata; class Mammalia; order Artiodactyla; family Bovidae; genus Aepyceros; species Aepyceros melampus. The sequence continues at coordinate 85,157 of SJXQ01009440.1, read as the reverse complement.
TTGTACCCTTTAAGCTCTGCTGCTGCTGCTGCTGCTAAGTCACTTCAGTCGTGTCCGACTCTGTGTGACCCCACAGACAGCAGCCCACCAGGCTCCTCCGTCCCTGGGATTCTCCAGGCAAGAACACTGGAGTGGGTTGCCATTTTCTTCTCCAATGCGTGAAAGTGAAGTCGCTCAGTTGAGTCAGACTCTTAGCGACCCCATGGACTGCAGCCTACCAGGCTCCTCCATTCATGGGATTTGCCAGGCAAGAGTACTGGGGTGGGGTGCCATTGCTTTAAGCCTTAAGCTGTGAAGCTGTGAAGCTCGCTCAGTCATGTCCAACTCTTCGTAACCCCATGGACTGTAGCCTACCATGCTCCTCCATCCATAGACTCCTCCAGGCAAGAATACTGGAGTGGGTTGTCATTCCCTTTTCCAGGGGATCTTCCCAACCCAGGGATTGAGCCTGGGTCTCCTGCGTTGCAGGCAGATTCTTTGCCTTCTGAGCCACAGTATCATAAATACCTGCCTTTTTGTCTCTGTCTTCATTAATGATAATGATATTAAATACTTACTGAACACTAACTGTCCTAGTCATTCTTTTAAGACACATTTTAACCCATTTAATCCTCACTACAACTCTATTTTAACACGAGACACACAGTTAGGAATTTGCACGCGGCCCCAGTGCTAATAAGCGGCAGACTTGGAAACCCACTCGGGTAGACTGGCTCCAGGGCTGGTAATTTAAAAATCATACTATCCTGCAATTTTTGTGTCTCCTTCCCTAAAATTGTTATCTAAATGAAGCAACTCAGAAAGAGAGGGACAAATACCATGTGATATCACCTATATGTGGAATCCAAAATATGATTCAAATGAATTATTTGATGAACCTGAAACAGAGTCACAGACATAGAAAACAATCTTATGCTTACCAAAGGGCGGTGGGGGTATAAATCAGCAGATACAAACTACTGTGCACAAAGAATAGCTAGATAAGGCCCTACTGTGCAACACAGGGAATATATTCAAATATCCCGTGAAGTGAAGTGAAGTGAAGTCGCTCAGTCATGTCCGACTCTTTGCGACACCATGGACTACATGTAACCTACCAGGCTCCTCTGTCCATGGGATTTTCCAGGCAATAGTACTGGAGTGGGTTGCCATTTCCTTCTCCAGGGGATCTTCCCGACACAGGGATTGAACCTGGGTCTCCCACATTTTAGACAGATGCTTAACCATCTGAGCCACCAGGGAAGTCCCATAATAAACCATAATGGAGAAGAACATGTCTATATGTATAACTGAATAACTTTGCTGAATTGCTTTGCTAACACATTATAAATCAATTATACTTTAATAAAAAATAATAAAATAAGTAAATAAATAAAAATTGTGTCTCTATCTTAATTTTTTAGTCATTTTTATAGCACTGTTTAATTAAATTTATAAGTTGTTTACTGTTTCAAGATCATTTTAAAAGTATAAACAAAGAAAATCAGAAGAGGTGGGTCAAAAAGCCACACTGGCCCAGTACAAACTCTAGCTAAAGTAAGTCATTTCCCACATCAGCTATTACAATGATTAATATCCCTCAGGTCTGCAAATATGGCAGCCAAGAATAATTTTTGATATTTTTAAAGGTGGGTAAAATCATATATTTATGCAAAATAACACCATCAAATTGCTTTGGAATTAAATCACAGCAAGTCCTCTGAAAGTGAAAGTTACTCATTCTTGTCTGACTCTTTGTGCCCCACACTCCATGGAATTCTCCAGGCCAGAATACTGGAGTGGGTAACCTTTCCCTTCTACAGGGATCTTCCCAACCCAGGGATCAAACCCAGGCCTTCTGCCTTGCCAGAGGATTCTTTATCAGCTGAACCACAAGGGAAGCACAAGAATACTGGACTGGGTAGCCTATCCCTTTCCCAGCAGATCTTTCCAACCCTGGAATCGAACTGGGGTCTCTTGCATTGCAGGTGGATTCTTTACCAATGGAGCCACCAGGGAGAGCCCCTTGAGCCCCCCTGACTACTCTCTCAGGCTAAGCAGCAGTTTCAACTTTCTCTGATGAATATAAGCGGAATTAGGGAGAAGCGCAGTACATTTGGCTCCATCATTTACCAACTTCGTGATTTTGGGGCAAATCACTTTATCTCTGTGGCTCTATTTCTTCATCTGTAAGGGAGAATTTATCACTATGCAGGGTGTTTGTGAAAACCTACTAGGTATATGATACAGGGCTTCCCTGGTGACTCAGTGGTAAAGAATCCACAGGCCAACACAGGGAACATGAGTGTGATCTCTGGTCCAGGAAGATTCTACACGCTGGAGAGCAGCTAAGCCCCTGCACCACAACTATTGAGTCTGTGCTCCAGAGCCTGGGAGCCACAACTACCGAGCCCACGGCCACAATTTCTGAGCCCTCGGGCCACAGTTACTGAAGCCCACATGCCCTAGAGCCCGTACTCCACGAGAGAAGCCACTGCAACAAGAAGCCCACACGTGGCAATTAGGGAGTAGCTCCCACTCACCACAACTAGAGAAAGCCCTACAGCAACAAAGACCCAGCACTACCAATAAACAAATACAATTAGTTTTTAAAAACATGTAATAGAGTGCTGGGCTTCCCTCATAGCTCATTTGGTAAAGAATCTGCCTGCAGTGCAGGAGACCTGGGTTCGATTCCTAGGTCAGGAAGATCCCCTGGAGAAACAAATGACAACCCACTCCAGTATTCTTGCCTGGAGGAGTCTATGGATGGAGGAGCCTGGAAGGCTACAGTCCATGGGGTCTCAAGAGTCAGACAAGACTGAGCAACTAAACCACCTACACCACTACAGAGTAAGCTCTCCAAAACTGGAGTTGTTACATTAATAATGAACAACCATAATGATTATGCCCCCCAAAGTATTTGCTAACTGAAAATCTTCGACAAGGGAAGACTGGGAGTATTTGGTGGTGACAGCTTGGGGCTCCTCGGCCCACCTTGGAGGCGTCTTATCCTACCTTGCTCTTGCCACCCACTTGCTAATATCTGATATCCCATATCAGATGCTCTTCCTTAGGCTTAAACACCTCAGTTTCTGTTATAATTCAAATAATCCCATTGGGATAAGGGAGAAGAAGCATGGTTACTGTGAGAAAATAAAAACAGCTGCTGCACCTGGGTACGTGAAGTCTCTGGGTTGAGTGCCTAGGAGAGCGAGGTTGCAAGAAGGAAAACAGAACATGCCAGATGGTCCCATTCTGACGTTACCCACCCAGATATTCTTGTTGATTTTCTGCCAGATGTGTCTTGGTGGAACCTAGGAGATGCTGCTGCTACAGTGGCCTTTTCTTAGACCTGTATCTTGATGGCACCCTAGATGCCCAGACATGAACAGAGTTCTTTCAGGAATCAGAGGACATGAATGGAGGATGAACACTCTGGATGGAGAAGTTGGCTTCCCTAGGCTCTGTGCTTTCAGCCTTGGCTCCTGCCAACCACTGCTGTAAGAGAGGCACTTCCAGCTCAAGATTCCCTTAAATGTTTCCTTAGGGTCCAGGGTGAAGAAAGAGGAAGCAATTAACAAAAAACAACACTTTCAGTTAATTATTCTCTACAGTGCCAGATGGAGGAAGAAATGGAGAAATGATCTCAGCTGATTCCATTCCTCCATGTTAGCACGGACACCTCACAACCTTATGGAATCAAGCTCCAATTTTCCTTTCTAGATTTTTAGAGTCATGAGATCTGCAAGGGGCTCTCAATGCAGGGTGATCTTATTATTCATTATCAAAACTGGATCATCTTGGTCATGAGAAGGAGTTATTAATAATCATAGGGACAACAAGCATTGAGCAGCATTGGCCCAGGCAACCAAACTGTATGGTCACCCAACACTTGCATGCTTTATCAGAAGAGTCATCCAGCGTAGTTGCGGTGATTATGTTCTCCATCTCCGGGTGGACCTGCTTGGATTGAATTCTGATTTAGTTACTTACAAGCTCTGTGACCTTGATTCTCTGACTTAATCTCTCTGTGTCTCAGTTACTTAATCAATAGGATGGATGCAAGCCTGGATGGGAGGGGAGTTTGGGGGGATGTATATGTATGCCTGAGTCACTGTGTGTGTCACTAAACTATGGCAGCATTGCTAATTGGCTCTGCAACCTCTATAACCCAGAGGTTATATTGCCTATTCACTTTTAATACCCAGATTTAGAAGGCACAGATATAGCCGTCCCGTGTCCAGTGCTTTACCTGGCTTGCCTTTCCAAGCACTTATAGGGAGCTGTGAGAATTGCTACATGTCCTACAAATTCCTCCTGGTTGTTACTTGCTACTCGGTAGATTTTCAAAGAAATCTGCTTCTACTTTCCTCTCTAGTGAGTGAATCCCACTGGGGTTTGCGCTGATTGTGTAAACATGGCTTCTAGCTTTAAGCTTGTGCACCTGTCACGCGAACGGTCCTTCTTCTCTCTCTCCTTGCCCTGACACTGTTCACTGCAACGAGACAAGATGGCTCTTGCTGGAGAATGTATTTGTACCTGTTCTAATAACAGAAGAGTCGGCAGAACAATTACGTAGGTGCTTACTCTCTCCTAGGTCACAGACACAGTCAGCAGTTTGTGCGGAATAGCGGGAGTGAGCAGGGCCCCCCTGGTGGCTCAGCAGTAAACAACCCACCTGCGATGAAGGGGCACAGCAGACAGAGGAGGGTTGGGGCCCTGGAGGAGGGCATGGCAGCCCACTCCGGTATCCTTGCCTGGAGAACCCCACGGAGGGAGAAGCCTGTGGGCTACCTCCCACAGGGTCTCAAAGAGCTGGGACACGACTGAAGCAACTGAGCATGCACGCACAGAGGGAGTGAGCACGAGGCAAGATACAGTCAGACCCGCACAGGTGAAATGCATTAGAAGCCTTGCAGCTTGGTTGTAACAGCAGCAACTGGGTCTATAACAAAAACAAACAAAAAACAGAAATAGGTGCATCCCAGCATACCTGAAGTGAGGTATCTGAAATAGATAATTTCACTGCTCATCTTCCTTCAATGTGGGAGATCTGGGTTTGATCCCTGGGTTGGGAAGATCCCCTGGAGAAGGGAACGGCTTCCCACTCCAGTATTCTGGCCTGGAGAATTCCGTGGACTGTATAGTCCATGGGGTCGCAGAATCAGACACAACTGAGTGACTTTCACTTCCACTGCTCGTATCTGTTCATACCTCCTGTAGTTCAGTCGTTAAGTCATGTCTGACTCTTTGCAACCCCGTGGACTGCAGCACACCAGATTTCCCTGTCCTGCACTGTCTCCCAGAGTTTGCTCAAACTCATGTCCATTGAGTCAGTGATGTTGTCTAGCCATCTCATCCTCTGCTACTCCCTTCTCTTCTTGCCCTCAGCCTTTCCCAGCATCAGGGTCTGAAAAGAGTCAGCTCTTCACTTCAAGTGGCCAAAGTATTGGAGCTTCAGCATCAGTCCTTCCAGTGAATACTCAGTGTTGATTTCCTTTAGGAGTTTTATTTCCTTGCTGTCCAAGGGACTCTCAAGAGTCTTCTCCAACACCACAGTTCAAATTCTTTGGTGCTCAGCCTTTTTATGATCCATTTCTCACATTCATACATGACTACTAGAAAAATCATAGCTTTGACTCGATAGACCTTTGTCAGCAAAGTGATAATACACCGTCTGGGTTTGTCGTAACCTTTCTTCCAAGGAGCAAGCATCTTTTAATTTTGTGGTTGCAGTCACAGTCCGCAGTGATTTTTGAGCCCAAGAAAATAAAATCTGTCACTGTTTCCACTTTTTCCTCATCTATTTGCCATGAAGTCATGGCACCTGAGGCCATAATCTTAGATTTTTTTAATGTTGAGTTTTAGGCCAGCTTTTTCACTCCCTCTTTCACCCTCAAGAAGCTCTTGGTTCCTCTTTGTTTCTGCCATTGGAGTTGTATCATCTGCATACCTGAGGTTGTTGATACTTCAGGCAATCTTGATTCCAGCTTGTGAGTCATCCAGCCCAGCCTCTCACTGTGTCCAGTTTCACTGTTACAATATGGAGGCTCTACTTTGTCAGGAATGAGATGCCATCCCTTCCTCCCAAGAGGGGAGGTACAGTCAATAGGGCTAAGAAGCAAGTAACCCTCCTTACCCCAAGCAACTGGATCTGAGGTTCCATATAATTAACCTTATCCCTCCTCAACCAGTTTCAGATTTCCTGCACTCTTAGCCATTATTTCAGATGGTCTTGGTTACGTATCTTTATCAAGACCATCTTTGCATGAAATGTTCCATTGGTATCTCTAATTGTCTTGAAGTGATCTCTAGTCTTTCCCATTCTGTTCTTTTCCTCTATTTCTTTGCATTGATGGCTGAAGAAGGCTTTCTTATCTCTTCTTGCTATTCTCTGGAACTCTGCATTCAGATGCTTATATCTTTCCTTTTCTCCTTTGTTTTTTGCTTCTTTTCTTTTCACAGCTATTTGTAAAATCTATTTCTCAATTCCACTGTATAATCATAAGGGGTTTGATTTAGGTCATACCTGAATGGTCTAGTGGTTTCCCCTGCTTTCTTCAATTTGAGTCTGAATTTAGTTAGACCATTTCTGTCCTTTATCGAGCCCATCTTTGCATGAAATGTTCCCTTGGTACCTCTAATTTTCTTGAAGAGATCTCTAGTCTTTCCCCTTCTGTTGTTTTTCGCTATTTCTTTGCATTGATCGCTGAAGAAGGCTTTCCTATCTCTTCTTGCTATTCTTTGGAACTCTGCATTCAGATGCTTATATCTTTCCTTTTCTCCTTTGCTTTTTGCTTCTTTTCTTTTCACAGCTATTTGTAAGGCCTCCCCAAACAGCCATTTTACTTTTTTGCATTTCTTTTCCATGGGGATGGTCTTGATCCCTGTCTCCTGTACAATGTCATGAACCTCCGTCCACAGTTCATCAGGCACTCTGTATATCAGATCTAGTCCCTTAAATCTATTTCCCACCTCCACTGTAATTGTAAGGGATTTTATTTAGGTCATACCTGAATGGTCTAGTGGTAAGGCAATAAATGAGGTAATATTATGATATAACAAGGAAAAATTAATTAACTTTGTTTTTAAGTTAATAAATTTTATTTATAGTGAGGTTTTGTTGTTCAGTTGTTAAGTTGTGTCCAACTCTTTGCAACCTCATGGACTGCAGCACACCTAGCTTCTTTGTCCTTCACCAACTCCTGGAGCTACTCAAGCTCATGTCCATTGAGTCAGTGATGCTATCCAAAACAGTCTCATCCTCCATTGCCCCTTCTCCTGCCCTCAGTCTTTTCCAGCATCAGGGTCTTTTCCAATGAGTCAGCTGTTCACATCAGGTGGCCAAAGTTTTGGAGCTTCAGCTTCAGCATCAGTCCTTCCAATGAATAATCAAAGTTGATTTACTTTAGAATTGACTAGTTTGATCTCCTTGCTGTTCAAGGGACTCTCAAGAGTCTTCTCCAGCACCACAATTCAGAAACATCAATTCTTCGGTACTCATCCTTCTTTATGGTCGAGCTCTCTCATCCGTGCATGACTACTGGAAAAACCATAGCTTTCAATATACAGACATTTGTTGGCAAAGGTCTCTGCTTTTGAATATGCTGGTTAGCTTTTTCTTCCAAGGAGCAAGCATTTTTTAACTTCACGGCTGCAATCACCGTCCACAGTGATTTTGGAGCCCAAGAAAATAAATTCTGTCACTGTTTCCATTCTCTCCCCATCTATTTGCCATGAAGCGATGGGACTGGATGCTATGATCTTAGTTTTTTGAATGTTGAATTTCAAACCAACTTCTTCACTTTCCTCCTTCACCCTCATCAAGAGGCTCTTTAGTTCCTCTTCACGCTCTGCCATTAGAGTGGTATCATCTGCATACCTGATGTTGTTGATAATTTTCCTGGCAATCTTGATTTCAGCCTGTGCTTCACCCAGCCCGGCATTTCAAATGATTTACTCTGCATATAAGTTAAATAAGCAGGGTAACCATATACAGCCCTGATGTACTTCTTTCCCAATTTGAAACCAGTCCGTCGTTCCATGTCTTCTTCTAACTGTGGCTTCTTGACCCACAAACAGGTCTCTCGGAAATAGATAAGATGGTCTGGTATCCCCATCTTTTGAAGAATTTTCCACAGTTTGTTGGGATCCACACAGGCAAAGGCTTTAGCATTTTAGAGCAGTTTTAGGTTTATACTTAAACTGAGTACTAAGTAGAGAGTTCCCATATCTCACCTCATCCCCTATTTTCCCTATTGTTAACAGTGTGCATTAGTGTGGTACATTTGTTATGACAGATGAGTCAATATTGATATAAAAATATGAACCGAAGTCTACAGTTTACATTAGACATCACTCTTTGTCCTGTACACTCAAAGCGCTTTAACAAATGTGTGATGACTCATATGCACCGTTACAACATCCTACAGAATAGTTTCGCTGCCCTAAAACTCCTCTCCGTGCCACCTGTTCACCCTCGTTTCCCCTCCAGCCCCGGCCAGTCTCTTGCCTTTCTGCAGTGGCGTCTGCACAGCTCTGCCTCTTCCAGATGCCGTACAGTCGGAATCCCACAGCGTGCAGCCTTCTCAGCTTGGCTTCGTTCACTTACAATGTGCATCTGAGGTTCCTCCTGTGTTTTTGTGGCTTGATGGTTCATTTCTTTTTATTGCTGAAATCGACACATTTTAACTGCACAAACGTGTATGTTGAAAAAGAGAGAAGAGAGTGCTTTCTGTGGGTGTGAAGTGTTTGGTGTGGACAGAGTGCCAGGCCTGAGGAAGCTTGGGGCACCGAGGAGCAGAGCCAGGAGTGGGGCAGGGGTAGGTTAGCGAGAAGATGCGGTGTGGAGTCTGTGTGCTGATGGTGGACTCCTGGGGGCTGGGGGAGCCCTAAGAAGCACTGCGGAGGGACTTCAAATCAGAGGCGGCCTGGAGTCCCCAGGCGGGGTGTCTGTTTTCAGGGAGCGCTTGGGGAAGTCTTCCACGAGAAGCCCGCATTGTTGGTCTATAATTGTTATTATAGTTACTCTTTTAAACAATAAAGCACCTTCAGATTAACATATTTTAAAATTACTTACTCTTTAATAAACATTACACTCTGCAGGCAAATTAGTACCAAATCAGCCCATGACATGCATGCTCAGCAGCATGGTTTTATTTATTCTTTTAAATTATTACTATTATTTGAGCTACAGTGGTTTTCCCCCTTGGCTTCTATTTACTTAGCAGTTTAAAATTATTTTATGTATTACTTATCTTTTCTATTGCTACTTAGCAATTTTTAAGACCTTTTTTTTTTTACCGTAAAATGTACATCAAATAAAGTTAACTGTTTACACATATATATTTCAGTGGCATTAATTACCTCATATTGTAGTTCAATCTCCACCATCCATCCCCAGAACTTTTTCATCATCCCAAACAAAAACTCCAGGCCCACTAAACAGTAACTCCTCATCTGCCTCCCTCCTACCTCCTAGCAACCACCTTTCTATTTTCCCCTCTATGAATCTGACTACTTAGGTTCCTCTTAGCGGTGGAATTATACAATAATTGTCCTTCTGTTTCTGGCTTCATTCACTTTGTAGTAATGTCTTAGAGATACATCCATGGAATAGAATGTGTCAATATTTCACTCCTTTTTAAGGCCAAATTATATTCTATGGTATGTAGAGTCAGACATGACTTACCGCAGCAAATATGCATACCATATTTCATTAACCGCATACTTTTGTGAGTTCTGCTTCTTTGGGCCTGGCTTTGAGCTCCTTCATGCTGCTAACTAACCCCTCCCACCATACACCTCTTTAAATCATATGTTTGAAATAAAATCCTCACAATAAAATGTACGGATGAAGAAATAGACATATTTCAATCCTGTCATTCTGTGTGGCCACTTTGAAATGCCTTGTATGTTAGAACTTTTCAGTTGAAGACAAATTAAACCCACTAGAATCAGTCCTGAAAAAAAACATAGGTAAAGATATCATTGCAATTTCTGGAATTCATTGTGAAAAGACACTTTTATGAATCTCTGCCAAACTTAGTCATTTGTTTTTTCTCCTCCTATTGAAAATCTTTTTCCATAAGCTATGAATAAAGATTGACATATCTGTCTGTACTGTTAACTGAACATGAATATGCAAAGAAAATCTTTTGGACAAATTTGCAGAAATTAAAGACATAAAAATAAATTGTAATGTTATTTTTTATTACCATGATAGACCAACATGTAGGTATAAATTTGCCCTCTTTCTAAAAGGCATGTATTACTATGTTTAAAAGTATTAATCCATTTTTTCTCTTTTGTGCTGTAACTTTACTTTTTTTTTACATTTTCTTCCAAATATAAAATACTTCTAAGTTTTATATGTACAAATGTATGTATATGTAGCAGATTAAATAATGTACATTTATTACCCAAAAGTAGTATGCCACAATGACTAATGGTTGTGAAAGCTGTGAATTACACAAAATCAATTGTTGATAATTTACAAATAACTATAAATTTAATGACAGTTAATACAAAGACTGAAAGACAGTGTTAATTGGATAACCTTAGAAAGAACCTATATTCTTTTTTTTTAATTTTTTTTAAATTTTAATTAATTTTTATTTTTTAGTTTGTTTTGCTTTACAATACTGTATTCGTTTTGTTAGAACCTATATTCTTTTTGAGCTGAAAGAATATTCTTAGTGAGCTTCGATCCAAACCTAAGAAGGAATATGATGAGAAAGAAACTGTTGGAAAAAAATTAACTACTCATTTTATTTTACTAATCTGACTTCAAACAATGGTCTTTATAAAAAATACTTTAAAGAAAAAACTTATACTTTTATGAGTTTAAAATAATGTGGGATTGATTTCCCTGGTGGTTCAGTGGTTAAGAATCTACCTGTTAGTGCAGGTTCGATCCCTGGTCCAGGAAAATCCACACGTCACAGGGTAACTAAGCCCGTGCATCCCCAATGCTGAGCCCGTGTGCTGTAACTACTGAAGCCCGTGTTCCAGAGCCTGTGCTCTGCAACGAGAGAAGCCGTGGCAATGAGAAGCCCATGCATCGCAGCTAGAGAGCAGCCCCTCTGCCTGCCCCAGCTAGAGAAAGCCTACACGAAGGAACACAGATCCAGAGCAGCCATAAATAAAAATAAAGAAATGAAATAATGTGAAGCTTAAAAGTAAGATTAAATCTTAATTCTAATCTTTATAGAATTGTTTGGTTCTAACATTCGTAACTTTGGCCATGCTAATCTTTAAGAACTAAGTTAATTTTATTTAGTCACATTTAGGTCATGAGCTTTCCAGAGAAAATACTATTTGGGAATTCTGTACGTTACATTTGGATGAATTAAAACATCATCAATATACATTTCTACCTCCAAAACATTGCGAAGAGAAAAAACTCCAAGATTATGTACCATTATCCATGTTCTGCTGCTGCTGCTGCTAAGTCTCTTCAGTCGTGTCCGATTCTGTGTGACCCCATAGACAGCAGCCCACCAGGCTTCCCCGTCCCTGGGATTCTCCAGGCAAGAACACTGGAGTGGGTTGCCATTGCCTTCTCCAATGCATGAAAGTAAAAAGTGAAAGTGAAGTCGTGTCCGACTCTGTGCGACCCCATAGACGGCAGGCAGCCCACCAGCCTCCTCTGTCCATGGGATTTTCCAGACAAGAGTACTGGAATGGGGTGCCATTGCCTTCTCTGTATCCATGTTCAGTGAGCTTCAATCCAAACATAATAAAGAATATGATAAAACGAGAAACTATTGGGAAAAGTTCTCATTTGTTTTACTAAACTGACTGCTATACAATGGCCTTTATAAAAGTACTTTAAATTGTTGTTTGTTGTTCAGTTGCTAAGACATGTCTGACTCTTTGCGACCCCATGAACTTCAGCATGCCAGGCTTTCACAATCTCCTGGAGTCTGCTCAAACTCATGTCCATTAAGTCAGTGATGCTATCCAACCATCTTATCCTCTGTCACTCCTTTCTCCTGCTCTCAATCTTTCCCAACATCAGGATCTTTTCCAAATGAATCAGCTCTTTACATCAGGTGGCCAAAGTATTGGAGCTTCAGCATCAATCCTTCCAATGAATATTCAGGATTGATTTCCTTTAGTGTTGGCTGATTTGATCTCCTTGCTGTCCAAGGGACTCTCAAGAGTCTTCTCTAGCACCACAACTTGAAAGCATCAGTTCTTCGGTACTCAGCCTTCTTTATGGTCCAACTCTCATACCCATACATGACTACTAGAAAAACCACAGCTTTGACTATATAGAACTTTATCAGCAAAGTGATGTCTCTGCTTTTTAATATGTATCTAGATTTGTCATAGCTTTTCTTCCAAGCCTTTTAATTTCATGGCTGCAGTCACCATCCATAGTGATTTTGGAGCCCAAGAAAATAAAGTCTGTTACTGTTTTTATTCTTTCCCCATCTATTTGGCATGAAGTTATGTAACTGGATGCTATAGATGATATTATATTGAATATATGGTCTTAGTTTTTTTTTTTTTTTTTTAATGTGTCCAGCCAGCTTTTTCACTCTCCTCTTTCACCCTCATCAAGAGGCTCTTTAGTTCCTTTTCGCTCTCTGCCATTAGAGTGGTATCATCTACATATCTGAGGTTGTGGATATTTCCTCAGCAATCTTGATTCCAGCCCAGCATTTTGCATGATGTACTCTGCATATAAATTAAATAAGCAAGGTGACAATATATAGCCTTGATGTACTCCTTTTGCCAATTTGGAACCAGTCTGTTGTTCCATGTCTATTTCTAACTGTTGCTTCTTGATTTGAATAGAGGTTTCTCAGGAGACAGATACGGTGGTCTGATATTCCCATCTCTAAGAACTTTCCACAGTTTGTTGTGATCCACACAGCGTAATCAATGAAGCAGAAGTAGACGTCTTTTTGGAATTCCTTGGATCATCCCTATGATCCAGCAGATGTTGGCAATTTGATGTCTAGTTCCTCTTCTTTTACTAAATCCAACTTGTATATCTGGAAGTTCTTGGTTCATATACAGCTGAAGCCTAGCTTGAAGAATTTGGAGTATAACCTTGTTAAGCATGTAAAATGAGTACACTTTTTCTGTAGTTTGAATATTCTTTGGCATTATCCTTCTTTGGGATTGGAATGAAAACTGACATTTTCCAGTTCTGTGTCCACTGCTGAATTTTCTAAATTTGCTGGAATATTAAATGCAACACTTTAACAGCATCATCTCTTAGGATTTGAAATAGCTCAGCTGGAATTCCATCACCTTTACTAACTTAATTCATAGTAATGCATCCTAAGGCATGCTTCACTTCACACTCCAGGATATCTGGCTCTAGGGAGTGACCATACCATGGTGATTATCTGGGTCAGTAAGACCTTCTTTGTATAGTTCTGTGTATTCTTGCCACCTCTCTTTTTTTTTTTTAATATTTATTTATTCGGCTGCATCAGGTCTTAGTGTCACACGGGATTTTCGTTGCAGTGCAGGTTTAGTTGCTCTGCAGCATGTGAGACCTTACTTCCCTTACCAGGGATCAAACCTGTGTCACCTGAATTGCAAGGCAGATTCTTAACCACTGGGCAACCGGGCAAGTCCCATTGCCACCTCTTCTTAACAGCTTCTGCTTCTGTTAGGTCCTTGCCATTTCTGTCATATATATATATTTACCTATACATTTCTTTTGATGAGCCATTTGAGAATTCATTGCAAACATCAGGATACTTTCCTCTAAGTCCTTCTGCCTGTGTCTACTAAGAATAAGGTTATTCTTCACAACAACATAACTATTGTCCTCAGAAAATTTAACATCAATATAATATTATCTAATATAAACATCATATATTAGGTCATACCCAGCATCGGAGAAGGCAATGGCACCCCACTCCAGTACTCTTGCCTGGAAAATCCCATGGATGGAGGAGCCTGGAAGGCTGCAGTCCATGGGGTCGCTGAGGGTCGGACACGACTGAGTGACTTCACTTTGACTTTTCATTTTCATGCATTGGAGAAGGAAATGGCAACCTGCTCCAGTGTTCTTGCCTGGAGAATCCCAGGGATGGGGGAGCCTGGTGGGCTGCCGTCCATGGGGTCGCACAGAGTCAGACACGACTGAAGTGACTTAGCTTAGCTTAGCTTAGTGGTTGTCATACTGTCCCTTGTAACTATGATTCCCCCCCAACCCAGGAGCCAGCCCAGAGTCACAGTGCATCCGTTATAATGTTTCTTTCATCTCCTTTATTGCTGCCACTGTTGCCCTATCCCTTTTTTCTGTAATATTGTTATCTTTTAAGAGTTCAAGTCAGTTGCTTTGCAGAATGCCCTTCGATTTTGGTTTGTCTGTTTCTTCGTTATTAGATTCAGCCAAGTCCATTTGACAGGAATCCTACCCAGACAATGTGTCTTTTTCAGTGCCCCACAGGGGGAGGTACTCCTGTGCTATTCATGGTAATGTGAGACTTGTCATTGAGCTCAGGCAGTGTCCAGCAGAATTCTCCACTGCAGAGATGCCTGAAGAATTTCCCCTTTGTAATACATCAGTAATTTGTGAGGAGATGCTTTGAAACTGTATGAGTAACCTGTTCCCCAACAATCTTGCACCCTGGGATAGGGTTTTGTTTGTGGTGAAGGAAAATGCAGTGTTTGTTCCAGGGCACCCACCCTGGAATAATGGTTTTATTTCCCATTGATTCTTGTGTGAATCAATCATTAACCCTAGTTGTTACAAAAATGGTAATTTTTCAATGGTATAATTCCTACATTTATTGATTGGCATTCTTTTATTTTAAAAACATTTTTCCTTCTCCTTTTATATTGTTAATATTATTAGTACTGTGAACTCATAGATTACTTATAACTGCATATTTTTAAGTTACTCATTTTTGATACAGAAGTTGTCTCATGTTTAACCAGTGGCAGCCTCTCAAGCTCATGCCTGTGACCTTTGACACGTCCTCATGTTTTTCTTGTTTTCTGTCACACAACATATTCCAGGCTTACCTCACACTCTCCTGCCCCAATCCTGGAATCAACTATTTCTCCAAAAAGCCCTGGCTCTTTTTAAATGGGAAATATTTAGAAATAAAAATCTGGGAGATATTCATGTCCAGTGCTGCTGGAGTATCATTTCCCAGTGGACAGATTTAGAAGATACATGAACACATTAAAAAAAAAAAATCATGGTATTCAAATGGATAACCCTAATTTCACTCTAACACCACAAGACTTTTCCTCTCATTTCTGTGTTCTCCATCTGTGTTGTAAAGTTCCTTCATCAGCCAAAGGCCACCAGAAGCCGACCTGTAGCTGAATAAAGTTACATATATTGACTTGTTGCAACAAGGGAAACTGCTCAACTTGGGGAGCCATGGAATGTCCAAAGGGAGGGTGTCAGGAAGAACTTAGCAGGATTCGGGCTTGTGTTGGATTATTATGGAGAAAGGTTTGAGGGAGTGGGTTTTGCTCTGAATATGGCTGGTAAGGAGGCAAAACTAATTCTCTGGGCAGGTATCTTAATTCTTATCTAGAAAGAGAGAAGCATAGGAGCAAGGCTACCAATCACAGTGTTAGGCCACTTTGTGGTTTAAACAATGCTCAAGGACTTCCCTGGTCCAGCAGATAGAAGTCCACCTCCAATGCAGGGGACCAGGTTCCATCCCTGGTCCAGCAGCATTCCACATGCCGCCAAGTGACCAGGCCTTTGTGCCACAACTGCCGAGCCTGCGTGCTGCACCTGCTGAAGCCCACGGGCCCAGGCCCGTGCTCTGCAGCAAAAGGAGCCACCGCAGGGAGAAGCCCCTGCATTAGAACTAGAGAGCAGCCTCCACTCGCTGCAACTAGAGAAAGCCTGCATGCAGCAGCGAGACCCAGCACAAACAAAAATATAAACAAATAAATAATGAAAAAAAAACCAACCAGAACAAAAAACAATATTCACGTTTTTTTTTAATTTTTTTTTTTTGTCTGTGTTTGGACATGATTATAAGTGAAAGTGAAAGTGTAGTTGCTCAGCTGTGTATGACTCTGCAACCTCAGGGCCTGTAGCCCACCAGGCTCCTCTGTCCAGGGAGTTCTTCAGGCAAGAATATTGGAGTGGGTTGCCTTGCCCGTCTTCAGGGGATGTTCCCAACCCAGGGGGATCAAAGCTGGGTCTGGGCATTCCAGGCAGATTCGTTACCATCTGAGCCACCAGGAAGTGGTGGACATGATTATAACGTAACCCTGCTTTTTTGGGGTCTATCACCATCACAGAGTGACTTTCTCTGATGTTGCTGTTCTGTGAAATTGTTTACTTTTAATTTAAATTGTTTATAATTTTTAATTATAATAATTTAATAATATAAGTGTTTTAATAAACTCCACAGCTTAGCTCCCGGCGCCAAGAGCTAATTCTCTCTCAGTATCTTCTTTTTCCACAGTGAAAATATTCACTCCCAATATCAATATATTTAGGTCATTTGTTCAATCCTACAATACACACAAAATGATTTCAGAATTGTTACACTCATACCACTGTCAACAATAAAAATATCAAGTAAAGTTCAAGATTTCTTTGTAGACTTTTTAAACACTCAGCATATGTCCAATTAAGAGAACTGTGTTTATTGCTATCTTTAAAATGGATAACCAACAAGGGACTACTGTATACACTGGGAACTCTGCTCAATGTTATGTGGCAGCCTGGATGGGAGGGGAGCTTGGGGGAGAATGGATACATGTATAAGTATGGCTGAGTGCCTTCGCTGTATATCCGAAGCTATCACAACATCATTAAAATCAGCTATATCCCAATACAAAATAAAATGGTTTTTTTTTTTTTTAAAAAGAGGACTGTGTTCAAAGTTCTTGAACTAATCATTATTTTTTCTTTATGAGTTTGTTACCAATTTGACTTACAGCTAAGTTCATTTTAAAACGTTAAGTACTTTCCCCCATCCTCACTGATTTACTCTTGTTTTTTGAATATTTAGAATATTAACACAGTTAAAAAGTCAAAACTATATGAAAAAGTTGTATTCAGAAAAGTCTCATTCTTTCCTGTCTTCCTCCCTCTGCATTCCCACCTAGCCCCTCTAGATAAGCCAATCTCATTAAATGTCTGGTCTATCTTTCCAATCTTTCCTTTTACAAAAATAAGCAGACACAATATACTTTTTAAAAATTAATTTGTTTTAATTGGAGGCTAATTACTTTAGGATATTGTGGTGGATTTGGCCATACACTGACATGGGTCAGCCATGGGTGTATCCACCATGCGTCCCCTGTTCCGAGCCCCACTCCCACCTCCCTCCCTGTCCCTTCCTCTGGGTTGTCCCAGTGCACCGGCTCTGGGTGCCATCTCATGCATCGAACCTGGACTGGTGATCTAGTTCACATATGGTAATATACGTGTTTCAGTGCTCTTCTCTCAAATCAGCCCACCCTTGCCTCTCCCACAAAGTCCAAAAGTCTGTTCTTTAGATCTGTGTCTCTTATGCTGTCTCACATATAGGGTCGTCGTAAACTATCTTTCTAATTTTCATATATATGTGTTAATATACTGTATTGGGGTTTTTCTTTCTGACTTACTTCACTCTGTATAATAGGCTCCAGTTTCATTCACCTCATTAGAACTGATTCAAATGTATTCTTTTTAATAGCTGAGTAATACTCCATTGTGTATATGTACCACAGCTTTCTTATCCACTCATCTGCCGATGGACATCTAGGTTGCTTCCATGTCCTGGCTATTGTAAACAGTGCTGTGATGAACATTGGGGCACATGTGTCTCTTTCAATTCTGGTTTCCTCAGTATGTATGCCCAGCAGTGGGATTGCTGGGTTGTATATAAACTTTTATTTCCCTTACACAAAAGTCAGCATATAAAGTATACTTTCAAACTTTTTTTGAAAGGAAGGTTTATTGAAGTATGATATATTCACTACTTTTTAAGTGTATAGTTTGATTTATACTGATGTATCACACTAGGTAACCAGCACCAAAGGCAAGATACAGAACATGTCCATCACCCCAACAAGTGCCCTGTCCCTTTGCAGCCAATCTGCTTCCACTCTTACCCTCTGGCAAGCACTGATTTAATTCCTGTCTCTATTATTTTACCTTTTTTAGAATATCATGGGCTTCCCTGATAGCTCAGTTGGTAAAGGGTCTGCCTGCAATGCAGGAGACCCCAGTTCAATTCCTGGGTTGGGAAGATCTGCTGAAGAAGGGATAGGCTAGCCACTCCAGTATTCTTGGGCTTCTCTTGTGTCTCAGCTGGTAAAGAATCTGCCTGCAATGCGGGAGACCTGGGTTTGATCCCTGGGTTGGGAAGATCCCCTGGAGAAGGAAAAGGCTACCCATTCCAGTATTCTTGATTGAGAATTCCATGGACTGTTTTCCATGGGGTCACAAAGAGTTGGACACTATTGAGCGACTTAAAAAAAAAAAAAAGAATATCATACAAATGGATCAGATGGTATTTAGCCCTTTGTATCATCTGGCCTCTTTCACATAGTATAATGACTGTGAGATTCATAATTCTTAAAAATACTAGTTGTTCCTTCCTTTATATTGCTGTATACTATTCCGCTATGTGGCCAGAACAATTTATTTATCCTCCTACCAGTTCATGGACTTGCTTCCAGTTGATTGCACTTTTTTATCCTAACAGGATCAACTGGAAGTAATTCCTTATCACTTTATAGAGTTCTTTCCTATTCTCTTACCTCCACTTTCATATTGGTTATAAAAGTAACAGCTTTATTGAGATATAATTCATAAAGCATAAGGTTCACCATTTAAAAATGTATAATTTGTGCACAAAGTTGTGTGTGGATCAATACTATATAATTCCAGATATTTTCATCACCACAAAAAGAAACTCCATACCCATTAGTAGTCACATCTTATCCCTAGTCCAGTCTACTTTCTCTTTCTAAGAATTAGTCTATTGAGGATTTTTCATGTAAATAGAATCCTATGTGGTCTTTTTTTTCTGGCTTCTTTTGCTTGGGATAACGATTTCAAATTTCATGCACAATTGTTGCATGTATCAGTACTTCATTCCTTTGAAATATGGCACATTTGGTTCACCATTCACCAGCTGATGGCCATTTGTATTGTTTGTACCTTTTGACTACTAGAAACAAAGCTATGAACATTCACACAGAAGATTTTGTGTTGGCATGCTTTTATTTCTCTCAGGTAGATATCTAGAAGTGCTGGGTCATATGGTAACTCTATGTTAAACTATTTGACAAACTGTCAGACTGTTTTCCAAAACAGCTGAACTATCAGGCCAGAATACCTGAGTGGGTAGTCTTTCCCTTCTCCAAGGGATCTTCCCAACCCAGGGATCGAACCCAGGTCTTCTACATTGCGGGTGGATTCTTCACCAGCTGAGCCACGAAAGAAGCCACAGGGATAGAGACTGTGTTTCATCTATATAGATCAATCTGGAGAGTACTGCCATCTTTACAATATTCTAACTATGAACAGGTGGTGTCTGTCCATTTATTGTAGATCTTCTTCAGTGTCTTTCAATAATGTTTTATGGTTTTCAGTGTACAAATCCTATACTTATCTAAGTAAATTTATTCCTGAATATTTTATTCTTTTTATGCTATTGTATGTGGAATTTTTATAATTTTATTTTCAGGTTATTCATTATTAGTGTATAGAAATACAACTGATATATTGATCTTGTATCCTACAACCTTGCTGAACTCATTTACTGGTTCTAACATAGTTCTTTGTGGATCCCTCAGGATTTTAAAAACAAGTTTAATTTTATTAATTAATTTATATACTTGCTTAACAAAAGAATGTAGCTTTCTTTTTTCTTCATTTTTTAGTCCCTGGAACAATTTGCATAATATTAGGATTATCTGGTGTTTGAGGAATTTGATAGCATTCCCCTATATATGGTATATATTGCAAATAAATTGCAAGTGAAGTCGTTCAGTCATGTCTGACTCTGCGATCCCATGGACTGTAGCTTACCACACTTCTCTGTCCATGGGATTTTCCAGGCAAGAATACTGGAATGGGTTGCCATTTCCTTTTCCAGATCTTCCTGACCCAGGGATTGAACCCGGGTCTCTCACATTGTAGGCAGATGCTTTAGGGTCTGGACCACCAGGGAAGTCTGATATATCGTATATATAAGTGTATTTATTTGATAAATTTCTCTATTATTTTATGGAGACTGGTCTGTTTTCTCCCTCCACAAGGGTCCATTTTGGGAATTTTTTTCCTTGGAAATTATTTATTTTATCTGTAGTTTGAAATTTGTTTACATAAAGTTGTACAAAATAGTCTCTCTCTTTTTTTTTTTTTTAAGTTTCCTCTGTTCCTATGGTTATTTCCCCTCTGCGCCTTCTTATTGTGTATTTTTTGTGCTTACTTCCTTTTTCCATTAATTAGTTTAGCTATTGATTTGTTGATCTTGTTAATTTTTCCCAAAAGAACCAGCATTTTGATTTATTATTTCCACTATCTTTTGTTTCCTAATCATTAACTATGCTTTTATGCTTATTATTTACTTCCTTGTTCCTTCTTTGATTAGTCCTTTTCTGGCTTCTTGTGGGAGCTAAAATTTTAAATAAACAAAAGATAACTTACAGTTTGCCAACTATTTTTTAGCAAAAGAACGAAGGGTTTTAAAAACTTCAAGCTATGAATCCTAGGAACAAAGTTCCTTCTAGAATATTTTACTTAAAAAATGTCCTTCATGAATTAAGGTTAATGAGATCAATGATGTGATATTATGATGTGAACATAACCATTTGTTTTATTCCACAAATGTGTAATATGAGGACCACAGGAACAATCTAAGTCTTTACACCCTATTATATAGTTTTTAGTTTTCCGTTGAATTTTTAACCATAAAGTATCAGATTATTGACAATAATTATCTCTGAAGCTAATTTTCCAATGATGGCATTCCATTTTATGCTTGGCTTTGACTTAACATTTATTTTGCCATATGGACTGAATGTGTTTGGTCCACTTCTACCCAGAAAAGGACGAGGAGCTTGCCAGACACAGTCTGGTTTAGGGGTGGCCGAGAGAGAGAAGGGAATCGGGTCGAGGTTGGTTAGGCCTGAAGGGCCAGCTAGAAGGCCCAATAGCGGTCCAGGAACCCTTGGAGCACCTCGCTTGGGCCTCCCGTGGACCACCTCCTTTGTAACCTAAGAGGGCCTTTTGGACCTCGGGGTTCCTCCCAGGGTGTTGCATCCCAGAGACCCGAAGGACCTCCCTCTGGGGCGCTCCATCCTGCTGGGCTCTGGAGCCAAGGGCGAAGCTTCCAGAGCACTGACAGGCGACATCCATACCTACCTATCCTCAATCTTTCCTTCCCGAACCTGTGGCCCTTCGCCTGGACAAAGCTTCAGCTCGCACTTCTGGACCTGGGAGAACAACTGAGTCGTTTACAAACTAAAGCAGGCAAGAGGCTGCAGGGGCCGTGGCAGGCGGTGGATCGGCCATCTCGGTGCGGAGCTCCGGGGAGTGGGTTTCCCGGAGAGACCAGCGCAGGCTGCGCGTTTGCCGGGCTCGGAGCCCCTTCCCGACCCCTACCCCCGGACTGGAGAACCTAACTCGGAGATCCGTTTGACTTAGGAAAACATATGCAGTGAGGAATTGATATTCTTAAGAAATGCATCACATTTGTCAGACAGAGATTGAACTCAGCTATACAAAGCAAGTCAGGAATCTTCTGAAGAAATAGCAACCTAAAAAAAAAAAAAAAAAAACTAGAAGGAGGACGAAGAATACACGTATGTTCTCATGTAAAGCATCCTTTCTCATCCCATGAGCGAAATGAGTGGCCCCCTCGGCAGCACGCACTTACCTCGGAGCACCTGACCTCGCAGGGCACTGTGGAGCTAGCCCGCTGTGCGGGAGACCAGAGAAGAGCGGCAGTCGCTCTTTGCTCGGTGCACAGAAGGCAGAGCCACCGTCAGACACTTGCTGAAAGCAACGTAAATTAAGTAAAAGCCGGTATGTGTGAGATTCCCAAAGACTGACAGAACACAGCAGTATTTGGGGGGAGAAAAAATCATACCACCATTTGTATTTTAAAAGGTAGGTGTTGAAAGGGCACACCAACAAACTCAAAAGGCACACCAACAACTCCTCAATAATAGAGGACAGCAGAGCCGATTACTCACCAAATCTTCACGAAATTCGACCAGGGAATATATGTATGCTTATGGCTGACTCGTTGTTGTTATATGGCAGAAACTAACACAACATTGTAAACAATTATCCTCCAATTAAAAATAAATTAATAACCGATAGTTCACACACACACCAAACCAAATTGAAATAAAGACCAGTTTCAGATAATAAAAAAAAGAGAAATTTGACCAGGACTTGTATGAATATTATCATACTCATATATCCATATACCTATTCTCTTATATCCATATTCACATATATTTCAGAAAATACAAGAGATGGAGGAAAGAAGGATAGTGAGAACCAGAAAATCAATGAAGACATGTAGAGACTGTTCAACAGATAATAGCAGTCAATGTGAAATGCTTGTGGAACCATAGTTAAGACAGCTGAATCAATGATCAAATAAATGACACTGATAATAGAAACTGTCAAGTCAGAGATTGAGCCTCCTGGAGACATCTGAGGATGACACTCAGCCAATGACATGTATATGTCTGATAATAGTCTTTCAAATTGCAGAGAAGGCAAATCAGAAGTCAAATCTGATAGCAAATCCAAAGAAAAGTCATGGCTGTTCATGAGACTTCCCTGGTGGTCCAGTTGTTGAGTCCGCCTTCCCATGCAGGGTATGTGAGTCCATCCCTGGCTGGAGAGCAAAGATCCCACATGCCCCACAGCAACTAAGCCTGCACTCGGCAGCTACTGAGCCCATATGCTGCAGCAGAGACCCAACACAGCTGACAAAATAATAAAGTATTAAAAAATAAGTAAATCTCTCATACAGTAAAAGGAACTCATTGCTCCAATGAATTCGTGATCTTCAAACCTCAAATTCACTTCTTTAAAAACCTACAGTATGGTGCAGTGGGGGGTTGGGGGGAATGCAACACGAGAGAGTTCCAGCAATCTTTCCCTTCAACAAAGAAGAAAAAAGCTATATAAAGTCAGTGAATTGAATAAAGAAATCCAAATGGCCTAACAAAAACGAAGAGTGACTGTCTAAAAAATCCTCAAACGGGAGACCCAACCAATTTGGGGCACAAATTAAATATATGTATATATGTATATGAAACACATTCTCTCTATATAGAGAGAAAGAGAGAGTGTGTGTGTATATATATATGTATATGAAGCATATACATAGGAAAACTGTGACTAGAGGCCCAGAAACTTGAAGTGTGGTTGACTGAGGTTGAATGCAAGCTCCCAGCACCAAGTGAACAGGCCTGACAACAGAGTGGAATGCATATAAACCGCAGTTCCAAATAACTGTACACAAGACTGAAGGAACACAGATACCAGCTACACAGAGAAGCAAAGTCAGGAGAGTGAGGGCCAGGTTTGGCCATGGACCAGGTTTGGCCATGAATTTTGATAGGAATCTCTTCTCCCACAAGGACTTGTAAAATTCTACATATTAGAAGCTCAGAATGAAGGAATTCTTTTGGAAATGGAAGCAGAAATGTATGTTATAGAGGAAATGAAAGTGATTCTGCACTTGAAGAAATGAATATGAAAAGGATTATTTTCCTACTTTGTCAAAGTCTATTTGGATAAAAATAGCGAAGGTGCTAAGATGTATGCAGGCAAACCTCAGAGATATTGCAAGTTTGGTTCTAGACCACTGCAATAAAGTGAATATGATAATACAGTCACATGATTTTGCTTTTGGTTTCCTGGTGCATATAAAAGTTATGTTTATGCTCCATTGAAGTTTAGTAAGTGTGCAATACCATTATGTCTGAAGGAACAACATACATATCTTAATTAAAAAAAATAATTTATTGCTAAAAAATACTAACCATCATCTGAGCCTTCAGCAAGTTAGATCTTTTTGCTGGTGGAGGATTATGCCCCAGTGTTGATGGCTACTGACTGATTGGGGTGGTAGTTTCTGAGAGGGGGGTGGCTATGGAAATTTCTTAAAATAAGACAGTAATGAAATTAACCACAACTATTGACTCTTCCTTTCATGGACAATTTCTCTATAGTATGCAATGCTGTTTGATAGCATTTTACCCATGGTTGAACATCTTTCAAAATTGGAGTCAGTTCTCTCAAACCAGCCTTTGTCTTATCAATCAACTATGTCTATGTAATATTCTAGTTTCTTTGCTGTCATTTCAACAGTCTTTACAATATCTTCACCAGGAGCAGATTCCATCTCGAGAAACCCCTTTCTTTGCAAGTTTGCAAATATTGCAAGTTTGGTTCTAGACTACTGCAATAAAGTGAAGATGGTAATAAAGTCACAAGGCTTTTTTTGGCTTCCCAGTGCACATAGAAGTTATGTTTGTGCTATACTGTAGCCTAGTAAGTGTGCAATAGCTTCATGTCTGAAAGAACAACATACCTACATCAATAAGAAGCAACCCTTCATCTGTGAAAATTATCATGAGATTATAGCAACTCAGCACATCTTCAGGCTCCACTTCTAATTCCAGTCCTCTTGCTATTTCCACCACATCCGCAGTTACTTCCTCCAGGAACATCTTGAACCCCTCAAAGCTATCTGTGAGGATTGGAATCAACTTCCAAACTCCTATTAATGTTGATGTTTTGACCTCTTCCCATGAATCATGAATGTTCTTAATGGCATCTAGAAGGGCAAAGCCATTCCAATTCAGAGGGTTTTCAACTGACTTTGCCCAGATCCATCAGAGAAATCACTAACTATGGCAGCTATGGCCTTACAAAATGCATTCCTTTTATTTTCTATCTGAACTTTAATAGATATTGCCAAGATTTTCTTGTTTAGTTAAAATCAACTATGACTAATAAAATAAAAAATGTATTTCTTAACTACTAACACTTGAAAGTAAAAATCACCCCTTGGCTGCAGAATGAGTGTTGTGTTGTATTGTGTGTGTGTATTCAGTCATGTCCGACTCTTTGCAACTCCACCAACTGTAGCCCGCCAGGCTCCTCTGTCCATGGGATTTTCCCGGCAAGAATATTGGAATAGGTTGCCATTTCTTCCTCCAGGGGATATTCCTGACCCAGGAATTGAACCCACCTCCTGCACTGCAGGCAGATTCTTTACCGCTGAGCCACCTGGGAAGTCCCGAGTTGGGTTAGCAGATATGAAAACAATGTTAATCTCATTGTATATCTCCATCAGAGCTCTTGGGTGACCACGTGCATTGTCAATGAAAAGTGATATTTCGAAAGGAATCTTTCTTCTTAACAGCAGTAAGTCTCAACAGTGGGCCTAAAATATTCTGTAAACTTTATTGTTCCACTTGCAGAGCACAGGTAGAGTATATTTAGCAAAATTCTTAAGGACCTTAGGATTTTTACAATGGTAAATGAGCCCTGGTGTCACCACAAAACCACCAGATGCATTAGCACCTAACTAGAGTCTTCAAAAGCTGGGCGCCAAAGAATTGATGCTTTTGAACTGTGGTGTTGGAGAAGACTCTTGAGAGTCCCTTGGCTGCAAGGAGATCCAACCAGTCCATTCTGAAGGAGATCAGTCTTGGGTGTTCATTGGCAGGACTGATGCTGAAGCTGAAGCTCCAATATTTTGATCACCTCATGCTAAGAGTTGACTCATTGGAAAAGACTGTGATGCTGGGAGGGATTGGAGGCAGGAGGAGAAGGGGACAACAGAGGATGAGATGGCTGGATGGCATCACCGACTCGATGGACATGAATTTGGGTGAACTCCGGGAGCTGGTGATGGACAGGGAGGCCTGGTGTGCTGCGATTCATGGGGTCGCAAAGAGTCAGACACGACTGAGCGACTGAACTGAACTGAACTGAGAGTCTTTAAAGCTCTGAAACTAGGCATTGATTTCTCCTCTCTACCTGTGAAAGTCCTAGATGGCATCTTCCTCCAAGAAAAGGCTGTTTCATTTACATTGAAAATCTGTTCTTTGGTGAGGCCACCTTCAGTGAATTATCTTAGCTAGAGCTGCATAACTCAGCAGCTTCTATATCAGCAGTTGCTGCTTTCCCTGTACTTTTATGTTATGGAGATGGTTTCTTACCTAAAACTTCATGAACCAACCTCTGCTAGCCTCACACTTTATTTCTGCAGCTTTCTCATCTCTCTTAGCCTTCACAGAATTGAAGAGAGTTAGGCCTTTGCTCTGGACTAGGCTTTGGCTTAAGGGACTATTGTGGCTGGTTTGATCTTCGATCCAGACCACTAAAACTCCATGTCAGCAGTAAGGCTGTTTCACTTTCTTATCATCTGTGTGTTCACTGGAGTAGCACTTTCAGTTTCCTTCAAGAACTTTGCCTTTGCATTCACAACTTGCCTAACTGCACAAAAGGCTCAACTTTTGACCTATTTTGATTTTTGACATAACTTCCTCGATAAATTATTTCTAGCTTTTGATTTAAAGTGAGAGATGTGCAACTCTTTAACTTGAACACTTAGAGGCCATCTTAGGGTTATTAATTGGCCTAACTTCAATATTGTTACGTCTCAGGAAATGGGGAGGCCCAAGGGAGGGAGAGAGATGGGGAATGGCTTGTCGGTAAGCAGTCAGAAGACACAACGTTTAGTTTGTTTAGTTTGCTGTCTTATATGGGTGAGGTGCATGGCTCCCCAAAGCAATTACAATAGTGACATCAACCCAGCCATTAGAAAAATGAAATAATGTCATTTGCAGCAATATGGATGGACCTGAAGATTGTCATACTGAGTGAAGTAAGGCAGACAGAGAAAAATAAATATCATATGATAATTGCTTATATATGAAACCTTTACAAAACAAAGTCACAGATGTAGAAAATAAAGTTATGGTTGCCAGGAGGGAAAGGTGGAGGAGGGATAAACTGAGAGAAGGTTATTGACATATATACACTACTATATAAAATAAACAACTCATAAGGACCTACTCTATAGCACAAAAAACTCTTCTCAATACCCTGTAATGACCTATATTGGAAAAGCAGTTTTAAAAGAATGTACATATTTACATCTATAACTGACTCACTTTGCTGTACAGCAAAAATTAACACATTTTAAAATCAACTATACTCTAATAAAAAATTTTTAAATTGTAACATCAAAGATCAAAGATCACAGATCATCATAACAAATACAGCAATGATGAAATTTTTTTAATTTTTGAACTATTGTAAGAATTACTAAAATGTGACACAGAGATACAAAGTGAGCAAACACTGTTAGGAAACGGTGCCTATAGATTTTCTCAATGCAAGGTTGCCACAAACCTTCAACCTGCAAATAATGCAATATCTGCAAAGCACAATAAAGTGAAGAGAGATAAAAACAAGTCATGCCTATATTTAATATCACTTTAAAAACATTTAAAAAATCAACAACACTGGAGTTTTTTCTACCCACAATTGTGACTATTACTGGAAGTTCTTCAAAATACTGCATAGAGACTTCCCTGGCAGTCCAGTGGCTAAGACTCCATACTCCCAATGTAGAGGGCCCAGGTTCGATTCCTGGTCAGAGAACTAGATCCCACATGCCCCAACTAAGAGCTCGCATGCTACAACTAAGACCCAGCTCAGCTAAATAAATAACTAATAAATTAAAAAAAATACTGGATGGATGGATAGCACCAGAATGCACATTTTATTTATTAATTATTAATAAATTATTATATTTATTATTAATAAATTATTATACTTATTAATATCCCTTGACTAAATTTTGACCCTTAGTCTAGTTTCTTCTGCTAAGATGAAGTTTTACATTCAAAGCCGCCAAGTGCCAGTTTCCAACCTACAGTATTTGAAATCTGATAAACATTTCTACCTTTGGCAGCATCTATAAATAACAAAAAGTTGGATTCTACCTCCTAACTATTATTTCTGAATGAAAAAGCATAGTAGGGTGCTTCTGCTCCTTTATTTATATGCAAAGTTTATATGTCATAATATGTCAAATTTATATGTCATAAATTGAAGCATGCATATTACTTTTTGTAACAATAAATTGAACGATGCTAGTTTGCTAAACTTTGCCATTATTCATTTGGAGGAAATCTTGAACAAAACAAAATCTTACTCGAGTAAAAAAGAAAATACTTACACTGGTACCAAATGGATAACTGTGGTGAAGATCATGGTTAGTTCATTATGATTTTCTCAGCATGTCTGTGCGATCCCAAATGACTAACTGAAATCTGTAAAAGTTTGGTCAATCAACCTGCTGAGTTTTACATATGGCACCAGCTGAGCTCTCCACCAAATCGTAGATCAGACAGTGTAGACGTGGAAACAGCACAGTCCACTTCTCAGTCACCTTGGTGCTGTTTCAGCTGGAAGTTTGGTGGCAGAAGCAGCTGTGTTCAGCTCACGTTTTCCCAGGCTGGGCTATAGCTTGAAAGCAGTGTGGTGATAACTACAGTTAAGACCTAAATTTTTTTTTTTTTTTTTTTAGCTTATTGAAACTTTTAAACAGCAGTAAATGTAAGGGCTCACTTCAGAAAGTGTGATCAACTTTAGCCAGGATAAAATAAACATTTCTCACTGTCTTCAAAGAAATCTGACCACATAGGATTTGCACTCTTACATTAGCACTGAAGTAGGAGGATGGATAGTGAAACAGTCACATGCATAGTCAGCTACCAAATCCAGTGTTTAATTATTCTCAATGAAGAGATCTACCCAGAGGTCACAGAGAACCAGTTATAAACGGGTCAGAAGGAAGGGTGATATTGAGACATATTCTTTTTTTTTTTTTTGGCTTTGAAAAATATTTATTCATGTCTGTCTTACTTTTAGATAGGAAAATTACCTTTTTGCCCCGACTTTATGGGCTGATTTCATAAGCACACATCAGAGGACCAGAAGATGTCGAGAGGGCCTCAGACTTGCTCAGGGTGGCCTGTGTTTCAAGGTAAGTTAGTTGCAATCCGCTTACCTTTTACACTGGCTACCAAAGTGAAATGTGGACTGTACTTAATGACAGCCCAACTTACAATGATGTTTAATACAATTTCTAAAATTTTATAATTAAAATTTCTTTTGAATTATTATGCCTTTACTGACATGATATTGATAAAGCCACTTATCTAGATCCAGACCTCTTCAGGGGATTGTTTTCGTTCTCTTTTTTGAGTCTTGCAGAAATAAACTCAGCTGACACTTAAATGATGGATATTTGTTTTAATGAGCCATCATGCTCATTAAACTAGTACATTAACTGCTTCTGGCATTTAATCAGATGAATGGAGACCAAAGATACTAAAATCTGACCTTCTTATATCAGATTATGAGCTCATTTCCAAAATATTAACTACAAGAAAAGTCTAGAATAGAGCAAGTTAACATTAGCTTTCAAAGAGACTGACTTGAAAAACATCCTGTTCTTTGAAGCTTATTTTACTTTAGGACTTTGCAAATTTGATTCAGAAAATAGCTCAGTTGGCTTGTACAGAACAAGTGTTGTGTGCATAAACTTATGGTCACTATTTTAAGTTGTAGCCTCTGCACCAAAAACAGATGAAGATATGGGACAGTGAGTAAATAGTTCAAGATATTTTGTAGCTTCAGTTGCTTTGGTCAGTGCCTCAGTGTCAGAAAAATTACTGAACAATTTCCAAAACATCAGGAATTTCCATTTCTACCCAAGGTATTATTTTCTTCCAACAGTTCTCTGTTAAATAAAGGAAGGAAAATCTCAGCCTGTTTATAAAGTTTTCTTCCTTTATTTTACAGGTTAATAGTAACACATTTATGATAGGTACAGAGTGAAGGGGCAAAGTAGGTGATTAAATAGTTAATCCTGCTAGAGGATTATAGGTAAAAAAAAAAAGAAAAGAAAAGTATGAGAGACTCCTGTACGTTAATGATCACTCAAGAAAGCAGGCTTGTGTAGCAATAAAACCATGCCATAGAAGCATGAGATATGCCCCTGAACAATAAAACAATGGTGGAATGAGACCCACATCCTGCCTTGTGAGGTCAGTAAGTTGATGATTCCTAGGACAGGCTCCTCTGAGAACATTAAAAACAAAAATATAGGGAAAAGATGACATTATACTGAAACCTGAGATGATTTACCAGTTTTAGTATACGTTGCAGGCTTTTTGCCCATTTCCTTTGCACCATGACAGTCCTAGTTTGACCGTGTAGAGACAAGAAAACTCCCCCACTTGGCATGGAGGAGGAGCTGATGATGGAAGTTTTATGTCTAATCAAGAATGAGGAAGAATCCTGGTGGTGGTCTTTCTCTCCCCATTTTTCCTTTGATTATAGAAATGCAGCTTTCGGCCAGGTACTCCCTTGCCTCCCCATCTGTACCTCCTCACAAGTGTCCTATACTAAAAACTCTTTTCTTACCTGTGATTCTGCCTTTCACTGAATTCTTTCAGCACCAGCACAGAAGAACTTATGCTCTTCTAAGTCCCAAAATGTGTTTTGCAGTTTCACTTACAGTTAACAATGCATGTGTTAAAGTCTTTCCTTTCTAACCTTGTTTATAAATCTCTCAAACCCTACCCCAGACAACGCCTTCCTTTAAACTCATCCTGTTTGGGTGAAGTTGTTACTTCCTAAGGTCCGAAACTCAGGGTACTTGTTTTCTTTTTAATAATGTTAGAGCACTTGTGTGTGTGTGTGTGTGTGTGTGTGTGAGTGTGGTGTCTAAGATGTGATTACCTAATGTTTGCCAAAATGTTTAGAATAATTTTCAATTGGCCAACTGGATTGTGACTCCTTTAGTGGATTTCTTTTTGTTTTTAAATTGCTTTCAATCAAGCACATCTATAATTTACCCCTCAGAATATATTTGTATGTACTGCTATTCAAAGAGTCACCAAAAACAAAGAAATTCTGAGAAACTGTCTTGAGGGTCAGAGGCCTAAGGAGACAGTATGACTAAAAATAATGTGGTATGGTGGAGGGGCTACCTGGCTAAGACATCAGGGAAACACAATGGAATCCTGAATAAACTTTGGGCTTTAAGTTGTAATACTGTATCTATATTGGTTTACTAACTGTAATAAATGTGCCATAATAATGTAAGCTGTTAATACTAGGGGAAAGTGTGATATAGAACTCTGTATACTATCTTTTTTTTTTTTTTTGATAAATCTAAAACTGTTCTAAAAACAGTTATATAGGACTTCCCTGGTAGTCCAGTGGTAAAAGAATCCACCTGCCAATGCAGGGGATATGACATGGTCCAGGAATATTCCATATGCCTAAGGGCAGCTAAGCCCATGAGCCACAGTTACTGAGCTTTGCACTCTAGAGTCTGTTTGTCTAGAGCCACGCAAAAAGACTGCGCACTGCAGCTGGAGAGTAGACCCTGCTTGAAGCAACTAGAGAAAGCCCGAGGGCCCCAGGAAGACCCAGTGTAGCTGTTAAAAAAAAAGTTTTCACTTGGACAAATAAAATTAGCTTTAAAAACAAAAGGAAAGTTAGGCAAACTATGCTGTGTGTGTGTTTCATTACTCAGTCATGTCCAATTCTTTGCAACCCCATAGACTGTAGCCTGCCAGATTCCTCTGTCCGTTGGGACTCTCCAGGCAAGAGTACTGGAGTAGGTTGCCATTCCCTTCTCCAGGGATAAACTGTGCTAAAAACTGCTTCAGTTCAGTTCAGTTGCTCAGTTGTGTCTGACTCTTTGCGACCCCATGAATTGCAGCACACCAGGCCTCCCTGTCCATCACCAACTCCCGGAGTTCACTCAGACTCATGTCCATCAAGTCATGAGATGGTTGGTGATGCCATCGAACCATCTCATCCTCTGTCGTCCCCTTCTCCTCCTGCCCCCAGTCCCTCCCAGCATCAGAGTCTTTTCCAATGAGTCAACTCTTCGCATGAGGTGGCCATAGTACTGGAGTTTCAGCTTCAGCATCATTCCTTCCAAAGAACACCCAGGACTGATCTCCTTTAGGATGGACTGGTTGGACCTCCTTGCAGTCCAAGGGACTCTCAACAGTCTTCTCCAACACCACAGTTCAAAAGCATCAGTTCTTCGGCGCTCAGCTTTCTTCACAGTCCAACTCTCACATCCATACATGACTACTGGAAAAACCATAGCCTTGACTAGACGGACCTTTGTTGGCAAAGTAATGTCTCTGCTTTTGAATATGCTATCTAGGTTGGTCATAACTTTCCTTCCAAGGAGTAAGCGCCTTTTAATTTCATGGCTGCAGTCACCATCTGCAGTGATTTTGGAGCCCCCCCAAAATAAAGTCTGACGCTGTTTCCACTGTTTCCCCATCTATTTCCCATGAAGTGATGGGACCAGATGCCATGATCTTTGTTTTCTGAAACTGCTTATAAAAAGCCAAAAACGTAAAGTGGAGCAACAGAACTGGACATGGAATAGTGAACTGGTTCAAAATTGGGAAAGGAGTATTAAGGAATATACACGGCTGTATATTGTCACCCTAACTTATAAGCAGAGGACATCATACAAAATGCTGGGCTGGATGACTCACAAGCTGGAATCAAGATTGCTGGGAGAAATATCAACAGCCTCAGATATGCAGATGATACCACTTGAATGGCAGATATTGAAGAAAAACTAAAGAGCCTCTTTATGAAGCTGAAAGAAAGCAAAAAAGCTGGCTTAAAATTGAACATTCAAAAAACAAAGATCATGGCATTTCACTTCATGGCAAATAGATACAGGGCCAGATTTCATTTTCTTGGGTTCTAAAATCAATGTGGACAGTGACTGCAGCTGTGAAATTAAAAGACTTTCTCCTTGGAAGAACAGCTATGACAAACCTAGGTGGTGGTGGTTTAGTTGCTAAGTTGTGTCCGATTCTTGAAACCCCATGGACTGTAGCCTGCCAGGCTCCTCTGTCCATGGGATCCTCCAGGCAAGAATACTGGAGTGGGGTGCCATTTTCTTTGCCAGGGGATCTTCCTGACTCAGGATTAGGAACCCAGGTCTCCTGCATTGCACGCAGGTTCTTTACCAACTGAGCTACAAGGAAAGCCCGATGACAAACCTAAACAGTGTATTAAAAAGCAGACATCACTCCGCTGACAAAAGATCTGTGCAGTCAAAGCTATGGTTTTGCTAGTAGTCATACACAGATGTGAGAGTAGAAACAAGAAGGCTGAGTGTTGAAGAATACATGCTTTGAAACTGTGGTGCTGGTGAAGACTCTTGAGAGTCCCTTGGACTACAAGGAGATCAAACCAGTCAATCCTAAAGGAAATCAACCTTTAATATTCATTGGAAGGACGGGTGCTGAAGCTGAAGCTCCAACACATTGGCCATCTGATAACAGCCGACTCATTTTGGAAAAGACCTTGATGCTGGGAAAGATTGAGGGCAAGAGGAGAAGGGGGCAACATAGGATGAGATGGTTGGATGGCATCGCTGACTCAATGGACACGAGTTTGAGCAAACTGGGAGATAGTGAAGACAGGGAAGCCTGGAATGCTGCAGTTTATGGGGTCACAAACAGCTGGACACGACTGAGCAACTGAATAACAACAAAGTGATTAATTGAACTTCAGTTATTTTAACTTCTTACACGTTTATCCACGCGTTTATCTGGTTATTCTGCTTCCTAACACCCTTTTTGTTTTCACAACTGCCAGGGAAGCTGCCTGCTGACTGAGACGCCAGGCTACCATAGACACTGGGTTTTGAATAAACTGCGTTTGAACAAAGGTCAACATGATTGTTTCTTTTTATTCTTTTTCTAAAAGAAATGAAACTGTCTGGCACCTTTTACTTGTATTCTCTTTTCTGTCTAATAAATATTACATTTTTCTCTAAAAATTTAAGTACATAAATGTTCCTTTAAATTCACAGCATCAGAGTATTTTATCACAGCTTAAGAAGGGATCAGTTCCCTGAAATGAGGTGCCAAACGGAAGACTTGCACCTATCAATAGTGTCAGAGCAAACAAACAAAAAGGCGTCCAAAGCCGGCCCCCGGACCAGGGCTGGAGACCCCGCCGCGGCCTGGGGAGGGGCGCCGGAGCCCCCGGGAGGTCCGGACCCCGCGCGAGGGCCCGGGGGCTGCGCTGAGCCGAGGCCGCGGACCTCAGCCCGGGGCTCCGCGGCGCGCCGACGGGTGTGGGTTGTCGCGAGCGAGCGCAGGGCGGGAACACGGACCGGCTCCACTGCGGGCGGCTCTTTGCGGCTCCCCGGAGAGGGTCGAGGCTAGTGGAGGTCCGGCCCGTGGCCCCGGGTCCCCCGGGTCTGACTCCGCGCGGGGCAGCGTGGCCTCCGCCCAGGCTGGGTCGGGGCTGCGCCGGGCTCGGCGCGGGGCGCGCACCGCCACGGTCTACTCTGCAGTTAGGGGCCCGGGGGTCGCGCCCCCCGCCGCGGTCTACTCTGCAGTTAGGGGCCCGGGGGTCGCACCCCCTGGACGCGGGAGGCGAGCTGGCAGACTGACGCATGCGCAGCAGCTCCCTAGAGGGACGGGGTGGGCGGGCAGCCCTCCCGGGTGGGAGCAGGCAAAGCGGGGCTGAGGGGTGGGTCCCGCCGCCGGGGGCTCTAGGAGTCCGTGGCGGCTCACGTCGAGTCTGACTTTAACTTAGACTCCAGCATCCGCTAGCTGGTCTGTTTGACTGGGAGGGGCCAAGTATGGGTATTTTTAAAACACTGCTCGAGGTAGTTCCGATTTGCACTAGGATGACAGTAGCCGTCTTTATTTCCTAGTGTTGACTTGCTCCTAATTCTCGGAGTTTCGATGCCCCTCATGACAGCTCCTAGGCCGCTGTTTTCAATTTCTGCTTCTCCTTGGCTGATTCTCTTCATATTTCCCGATTTGAACCAGATTTGTTTGCCCAGAGCTTTCCATCAGCCAGTAGCTGTCCTTTGATCTTACCTTTTCCAGTCAGGATTCCCAAGAAAGGAAATTGAATCTATTGACCCCCTGGCACTGCCATTGTCTGGGTGGGACTTTGGGGCCCTAGTCCTCTCCCAGGTTGCAGGCTAGCCTGTCCCACAACTGCTAGTTGGGTGCCCTAATCCCAGTAAAAGGGGCACCGCAGGAACCCCTCTTAACAAAACAGGGAGGGCCAGTGGACCTGGCAATGTCCCTTACTTAGGTTGACTTGCTTAGTTAACTTGGATTTTCCACAGGAAAACTATATACTGTTTTTAAAAGGACATTTCACTCAGAAAATGTACCATCTTAATTCAGCAGTTTCCAT
Source organism: Aepyceros melampus (assembly GCA_006408695.1). Lineage (NCBI taxonomy): Eukaryota > Metazoa > Chordata > Mammalia > Artiodactyla > Bovidae > Aepyceros > Aepyceros melampus. The sequence goes on along the minus strand of SJXQ01009440.1, from coordinate 49,927 downwards.
AAGTAGCCCTTAATCTAAGCTCTAGGAATTGGCTGTATCAGATGCAGTGTAATATATACTGTGGCCGCTAACATTAAACAGTTTCTTCCTATTCAGTCAGCTAAAAAGAAATACTGTGATTCCTCTCCCAGCTTGCCTTTTAATTTGGGAGTAAGAACAACTGGGGATGGGCAGGGGAGTCCTCCGGGGCAGGGATGTGGTGAAGCAGAGATCGTAGTTTCTCTAGTGCCACCACGCTCCTAACCAGACTTTCTCTCCCTAGTCTCTCACTCACCTTTTCCTGTGGTTGAGCATGCTGTTGTCTTGCCCCCGTCTCTGCTTTGGAAAATAGAACCCCTACTTCTTTTGGCAGTTTTTCTCCCTCCACTCCAAACCAGAGTCTGGAGGCAGTCTCAGTGTCCTGTAACTCCTGGACTCCAGCTGATCATTCCAGGTGGCCCCTGATTAGAGCCTTCCAGGCTCCTCCGTCCATGGGATTTTCCAGGCAAGAGTACTGGAGTACTGGAGTCGCCTTCTCCTGTCCTTTTCATGAGGTACACATTAAGGTTTTAAAATTAAGAGCTACTGGCGGTATCGTCAGTTGTATACTGACAGCATGTGGTGAACAGTGAGAAACGATAAAGCGGATCTGCAGAGAGCGGACAGGAGAGGCAAGGAGCCCCAAGTGTTGGTGGCCTGGTCCTGCCATTTAGCTGTAGCCCTGTCCTTTCTGCAATTTGGCTTTGCAGCCCTTCCTTTAACACGTGTAATCCCCAGTGTTGTCCTAGTAATGCACATGTGTATCAGTCATCTATTGCTGCATAAAAGTTTATCCCAGAATGTTATATTTGGAAACAACAAACTATCTCACAGTTTCTATCGGTCAGGAATCAAGGAGCAGCCTAGCTGAGTAGTTCTGGCTGTTTGCAGTCAAGGTCACCTGGGAGTATAGTTTTCTGAAGACTTCACTGTAAGGGACTTGGAAGGATCCGCTTCCAAGATGAATGGCTCTTGTCTCAGAAGGCTCAGTTCTCTGTGGGCTGCTGGCAGGCCTGCTTCACTGAGTGCTGGAGACTCCGTGGTTCCTCATCACCTGGACCTCTCCACAGGCTGCTTGAGTGTCCTCACAATATGGCAGCTGCCTTCCCCCAGAGCAAAGCTGGCCTAGAGAGCGCGGCAGAGACCACAGTGCCTTTTATGACCTAGTCTCTGAAGCTGCACACGGTCACTTCCACCTTAATCTGTTCTTTAGAAGCAGATCACTGTGTCCAGCCCACCCTCAAGAGGATAATTAGGCTCCACACAAGTAATCAACATGTATCTAATTCTGTGGTCTCTTGTGACCCCTGCCTTCTTATCTCTGGGACTTAGGTGTTTCCTCACTACACCACCTAAAAGCTGTCCTCCAGGGTGTGTAGCTCTTTCAGGGGTGCCTTGGGCCCTTAGTTCTCTTTTATCCTTTCTTCTCAACTCTGACAGAACTGAATGAATCTATTCCCTGTAAAAGTCTGTTCTGCCTTGGCAGGACACCAATCCTTCCCCTATACTGTGGGGTTAGAGAACAATTTTAAACCAAAAAGTGAGGGCACAGTATATGAACGGAACATTTAAAATTTGTGCTGCTCCAGAGCTCAAAGTTGTTTTACCTACATACTTTTATTTCTCAGGGAGGAAGAGGAATCTTAAGAACTAACAGTGACCAATGATTTCTCTGGTGGTCAATCCCATGGAACACACAGGAGTTTCAGGAAGGAGTGGATGGTCAACCTCCCATCGCCGTGGTGATGGGTCAGGTGGAAGACAGAGTGTCACTGGATGTGATTTCTCAGCTTTCCAGTGGGGAGGCGGGAGTAGGCGGGCAGGAGCTGCATGCATTGAGTGGGGCAGGTAAACCCATCAGGGCTCTTGTTTGTAAGCACCAGACACTGACTAGGCCAGTGTGAGCAGAAAATAATTTAGTGAAAGGACATGGGGATAATCGTAGAATTTCTGGGAACACTGATGAAGCAGCTTCTGAAAATGGACCGGAAGAGGAAGACAAAGCCCAAATCATGTTGCAGACAGCATGACTACCACCGTGGACTCCAGAGATGGTGGCCTGTGACACAGACACCTCCCAGAACACTGGACATTGCTGCCACAGCTGCCAAAATGGACAGGCCACTGCCCTGCTTCATAGCATCACTCGCTCCCAGTGCAGAGTTCAAGGCAGATCCATCTGATTGGCTGAGTCTAGATCATCTGCCTGTGCTTTGTTTGCCAAGGAGCGAGGAAGCAAGCCTTTGCAGCTTCTGTTGTGGGAGGTGGACTCAACCTTCCACCAGGGTGCAAAGGGTGGGGGATCTTCAGACTCTAGACCCGACCCAGGCAGCTAACACTCCTCAGTCTACTCCAGGAAGTAAGAGACTGGAGGGTCCAGGATCATTCTGGTAAGAAGTTTGGAGGGAAAGGGAAAGAGAGTGGTAAACTAAGGGAAGGGCAAAACCAAAGTCTTTCCTTTCCTTTCGGTAAGATTAAGGGACCTGAGCAGTTTCATAGAGGAGAAGAAAAAAGAAAGTTTCTTGACAAGGAAGCTTGCACTCCATTCTGCCTCTAGAATCAGACAGAACTGTTCAAAAGACAAGACCACTTTGAATAAAAGGACATGTTTCTGAAATAAAGGAACTAAAAGCATTACTCATGACCCTTCAAAAATTTCATACAGTCTTTCTTGGTCTGCTTCTATTAATTACATTACCCCCATGTTAAGAATGTTGCCTAGGCACAGAGCAGGATTCAGTACATATTTTATAAAGAAAAAAATTTTTACTTATCTGTTGCCTTTAATTTAATATCTAAATAGATATCATATTCTTCTATAATTACAATATGGAAATGTCTATGAACAAAACAGATAAATTTTCTGTCGTATGCTGAGGAAAGAACGGTGGTAGTAAGACTCATCAAAGTTTTAGCAGCAGCATCAGCACAGCCAGAGTACAGTCAGTGTTTGGGGACAGAGGTAAATATCCGCAATCCATGCATACCTTTGATTTCTTCTTTCAGTGCCTAAGGAAGCAGAAGAGTGTCATCACTGTTCTGTATTTGACACTGATTACAGTAAGTCTCTACTGGAATATTTTTATATATTAATAGCTTTATCTCTGTAGGACACTTTGCACACACACTTTCTTTAAACAATCTTTACCTTTTTTTTTTTTGAAAACATTTTTTTGGGGAATCATTATTCAAGTTTGCTCAAAAATCAAAAGGCATAAAAAGGCACGTCCTGAAGTCTCCCTCCCACAGCCGTCCCCGTTTCCACCTCCCTCCCAAATATAAAACTTGTTACCTGCATGTGTATCTTTATGAGAATTTTTAAAATGCATATTCAAGCTAATATAATATATATTCCACCCCACTACTTTTTTAAAACACAAATGATAGCATGTCAAACACACTGTTCCACACTCTGCATTTTCCCCTAACGCAGGGTCTTTCCATCTCAGGCATGAAGCACACCCTCGTTCTTTCCAGTATCAGCACAGTGTTCCCTTATACGTATTCTAACTTCTTAGGCTGCCCCAGTGAACAGCTTCTAGGCTGCTCCTTATGTTTTTGCTCTTTGAGCAAAGAACAGCTGTTCTTTAAAACCACACTGAGGAGGCTTCCCTGGTGGCTTGGCGGTAAAGAATTCACCTCCCTTGCAGGAGATATGGGTTTGATCCCTGATCCAAGAAGATCCCACATGCTGCAGAGCAACTAAGCCCTTGCACCGTAACTACTGAGCCTGAGCTCTAGAGCCTGAGAACTGCAACTGCTGAACCCCGTGCACCCTAAAGCCTTGCTGCACAAGAGAAGCCACCACTATGAGGAGCCCTCCCACCAGAGCCTGAGCGTAGCCCCTGCTCTCCATGACCAGAGAAAAGCCCTTGTAGCAAGGAAGACCCAGCTAGCCAAAATAAATAAATGAAAAAAAATTATATTTAAAAAAACCCCACACTGGGGGTTCCTTGGTGGTCTAGAAGTTAAGAGTCAGCACTTTCACTACAGAGGCCTGGGTTCAATCCCTGGTTGGGGAACTTGAGATTTTGCAAGCTGAGCAGCACGGCCAAAATTTTTAAAAATTACTTGAGTAAAAGAAAAAAATATATATAGCTTCATGTAAAAATATTTTTTAAATAAAACCATGCTCATCAGCACCAATTCCCCAATTTTACTCTAGATCAGAATAAATAAAGTTGTAAATTAGGAGGTTTTTTTAAGGCCACAAATGATGTCAGGGCCCAAGTATAAATGAGGAACCACAATCAAATAGATATTTAGTCCCTGCAGCACCAGGACCTGAATGAGGCCAGAGGTCAGGCTCAGGCCTTCCTCCCCTGCCAACCCTGCTCCAGTGGTTGTGGGCCTTGCTGTGTAGCTCTCCAGGTTAAAAGTACACCAGTACCAGGAGATGAATTCTCTGAAGTGGAAAGTCTTTCAGGCATTAAACATTTAATTTCTCTGTAAAATAATAACCAAACCCAGGCCAGCTCTCCTTGCCCTCTATCAACTATGCTCCAATATAAAATAAAACTTACAAAAAAAGAAAACAGACACAGGGGTGGCCTGCAGAGTTGGCTTCCTAAGGCAATGACAGGCAAATAAGCAAGGTTCCCCAGCAAGGATGGGACCAGAGAGGGCACGTGTTCAGTAGGGGCCCAAAGGAAACTTTGAGCCCAAGATGATACAGGTGACATTCTCCCAAGCAGAGGAGATTGCTGTCGTGCCCCTTGGACATGGTGCAGGTTCCTCGCAGTGCTTACAGGTAAGATGGTGATGGTGATGGCAGCTGACGTTTATGAAGGGCTCACCGTGTGTCAGACGCTCTTCTCAGCGCTTTACATGACTTTACCACTAATGCCTCCAAAGAGGCAAATCCTGTTACTCTCCCTGTTTCAAATTAGGAAACTGAGGCAGCATTTGAGCCCAGCAAAGTGAGGGAGGGGCAGCCCAGGTAGGAGGTCTGATCTGGGCAAAGGGCCAGAAGCATGGAGAGACCAATGGGCCGGGACTGGAGGGAAGGTCCATGCCAAGGAGGGTGGGAAAGGCCTGGAAGAGTTGTTTGGAACACCTGGATTTGACTTTCATGGCCAGAGCTGTGCTTTACAAAAGTTAAACTAGTTTACAAGTCAACTTTCCAGAACGATAAACACACTGATGGAGGGGTGAGTTTACAGACACAGGTGCAAGGGTCAAGGCTGGTATAAATTTCAAGTGAAATAAGCATAGATAATGAATACACTGGACCTTAATCAGGTTAAATCTGATGTTCCAGCCCCCTGCTATTGTCACTGGGTTTGGGACAGCTGGAGCAGCTCTCAATCAGGCCATGCCTCAGCTTACCCACCTGTAAAGTGGTCCTAAAAGAGGCTTAAATGAAACCTTCAAATCTACAATAACATCATCTTTTTTTGTCTTGTGTTTACAAACACTATTCAGTATGCAACAGTAACAGTAAACACTGGTAGTACTATGCAGGGAGGTATAACTATTGGGTGGCCTGTTTCCACTTTGAATAAAATTCGTATTTGCCTACAAATACAATCCCAGATAGTTTCAGTTTATGTTTTTCTCAGATCCTGAGTCCTGCTCACATGAGGTGGCACTACATTATGCTTTCCTAGGATGGGTAGTACGATACTGTTCCCACTCGCAGGCCCTTTCAGACGCAGAGATGTGACAAAGAAGCACTCCTGCCTCTACTGACCTGATTAACCATCTGGTGCTGCTGGACAGTTCTCTTCTCTTTAAATTCTTCTGATTCAATTTTAATTTCATACATTGCCCCACAGCCTCCTGAAATAAATGTCATTTGAAAGTGTTTCCATTATTAAGTTACAGCAGCCACAGTTCCTTATGTCCTTGAATAAGTACCACACAATCCAAAGAAGGTCTGAATGTCATCATTCAGCAGAAAGCTGCTAAGATTGTTAGACAATCATGGCTTACAGTCAGACCCCGGCCTCCCCCTGGCAGGCTGCCTCAGTCCCAAATGTGCTCTTCCTTCTGCAAAGCACTTGTATCTGGTACCCAGCATTACTGGCAGGAAAGACAAGACACAAAACATGCAAAGCCTAAGAAATGTCAGTTGTCCTACTAGCTCCTTTCATTAAGCAAATGCCATGGAAGAAGCGGGGAGGGACTGAATTTCAATGTCCCACTTCCCAAAGGACCAGTGAAAATGCAAAAACACATTAAAATCTGATTTGGAAACCATGTGCAGTAGTATCTGAAAGTAAAGGAATAAGGAAGCGTGAGAGAGGTGATCTGAATGCTATCATTCAGCAGAAAGCTGAATGATATGGACACGGCATCACAATAAACAGTGAAGGCGTGCTAATCACAGAGCTGGGCTCTCCAGCACCCCTGCTCTACAAACTGAATTAAAGGCTTCTCCCCGGGCTGTGGCAGGTAAGGGGCAGCTTCAAGGCAGAGTTTGTGTGGACCCATGTACCCCTAGACCAAGCTTTGTCTCCATGTGGCTAGAGAGCTAGGGCTGACGAATGATAACAATAAAATGTGCTGCTCTAGCATGAAACAATTCAGCAAGAAAGTGCCATTCATTCAGTAGGCTTTGTTAAGCTTTTCTTATATGTTCTAGGAGACTAAGTTTTGGCTAAACGAAGGTTCCCGGCCTCGATCCCCTTTCTGCACTCTACCCAGGACTAGGCAGAGCCAGACCAGAGGTCAAGTTCCAGCTCTGCCCTAACTGGGCCTGTGGCAGGTACAGGACTGGTGACATCAAGACCTCAGTATTGCCCTGGGACCCCTGCAGAGGGCTCAGTCTACCTGCCATTCTAACAGATCTTTAGATTGGTTCATTTCCTGTAGTGACCAGGATAAAAGGACTCTCTGAACTTTCTCCTAATCCTTGTAAAAGTTATGTTCTCAGAGAAGCCAGTGAGCCCTAGAGCAATGGAGAGTGATAAAGACTGTCTGGCTGTGGGAATCACCAACTCTTCCACAGGCGTGTCTGGATAAAGGCCTTATCTTTCCTGTCCAATGGGGGCAGACGTTGATTGCCCAGCCTGTTCTTAATACACAGTCAGCCTGAACTTCTGAGGCCCCAGGGGTCATTCGAGAAAGGCGGGGCCTGGCTAGGGCTGGTCACTGGGCTCAGGACAGTCTCCCTGGGTCCTGATTCTGCCACCGCCTCCCTGTGAAGGGCCAGGCAAGTTCTTTGGCCTCTCTAGACTCATTCTTCCTGGAATCTGTTCCAGCTCTGGCATTCTAGGGTATCAGAAGAATGTAGGGAAATTAAAGTCTGGCTCATCTCAAAGTCAAACTAAAGACTGGAGCTGAGCCCCATGGTGACTGAGAGAAATCTAATCTGAGCCAGGCCAGGTTGGCAACCATGAGTCCTCGTAGTTCCCTGCTTAAGTCTGCATTCCCACCTTCACTCTTTCCGGGAGGAGAGGCCAAGGTCTATCTGTCCAAAATCCATACTCCTGAGAAGCCACTGGTGGTGGGTATCCTCTAAGTCCCCTGCCCTCTTTCCCTCCAGTGAGTAAAATCCTACCGTGGGAAAGATGAGAGAAAACCTTACCTGAAATGTCAGTGACTTTTATAGCTGTAGCTCGAGGAAACTTTTCTTTGAGAATCTGGGTCACTTTGAGCTCCCCCTCGGTCTGTGAGGCAAACATGCGCTGGGCCCAGTGGAGAAGAGGAAGCTGCCACAGAACAGAGGACAGTCACTGTGCAGGCCCTTCTGACCTCCCCTGCAAGGCAGGGCCCTGGGCTAAACCGGGGGCACTGCATGGCATCAGATGTCTATTTAAGTTCCCCAGGATGCAGAATAAACTTTTTTTGAGGGAGGAGTGGAATTGTAAACAACTAACTTGGACTCCAGAGATAACAAGGTCCCTAAGTTAATTCAACAGATGTTTATTCCTCATGATAGTGAAACACTATCATGAAGACAGTTTTAGTGAGGTGCCTGAAGCACCAAGTGATATGCCCAAGGTTGGATCCCTTAGTAAGGTGCAGACCAGGAGAGGCCAGGCATGCCCTGCTTGGGCAAGCATGCTGCTGACCATGTACTAATGGGCCCAAATAGCACCCACCCTTTAGGCCTGATTAACATTCCACATTCTCTCCAGTGGGGTATAAGCCTGTGACCTACTGCTCAATAAGGCAGCTATTCTCTGCAATCCTTACTGGAAAGAAGAAACAGAATTCTATGAAAGGACCTGAAAGAGGAACATTTTTAGATTATTTACCATTGGAAGTAACATTCTTCCCTCCCCCAATAGCTACCCCAAGGAGCCAGTGCTTCTGATGGGCATGTGTCAACCCTTGGGGATGCAGATGCAGAAACTCATGTCAGCAGCCCCTTGGCTAGGTTAAGCACATGCTGAAAAGAGAGACAGAAAATAGCATGTCAGGGACTTGCCTGGAGATCCAGTGGCTAAGACTCTGCACTCCCAATGGAGGGGGGCCTGGGTTCGATCCCTGGTGGGGGAACTAGACCCAAGTGCAGCAACTAAGAGTTTGCATGCTGCAACTACAGCTCCTGTATGCTGCAACAAAGATAAAAAATTCTGCATGCTTCAGCTAAGACCTAGTGCAGCCAAACAAATCAGTAAAAATAAATACTGAAAAAAAGAAAATAGAGTATGACAGGGCTTCAGTGTCAGGGTAAAGATTTTGGACTTTTTACACAGGCTTCTTGATGCCAATGTAACAATGCCTTTTGAAGCAAGTCAGGAAAGATTCCCAGATAAGAGTATCCTTAAAAAGGGAGTAGTACCAGGCTCCCTGGCTGGAGGAGGATGGTGGGTGGAGTGCTGTTCACATGCTGGTGCTGAAGGTACCATCCCTTCAACCCCTCAGTCTTGCCCATCCTTAGGCCTTTTCTGATGGCCTAGAGCAGGGTCCTGTGTTATAGAACCTCAGAGCACCTTCTTTAAAATACCTTGTGCACTGACTCTTTCACCAATTGGTCTTAGAGGCCAAGACATGGGTCTGTCTTGCTATTGCAGTCTTCCAGAACTGACCCAGGGCAGGCCCCCAGGAGAACTTGAGTGATAGATGAATGAATGAATGAGCAGGGGGGAAAATCCACACAATTCAGGGCATATGTACTGTGTGGTCAGTTGCTCAATTGTGTCTCTTTGCAACCCCATGGACTGTAGCCAGCCAGGCTCCTCTGGCCTTGAGGATTCTCCAGGCAAGAATACTGGAATGGGTTGCCATGCTCTCCTCCAAGGGATCTTCCCAATCCAGGGATCGAAGCCAGGTTTCCTGCACTGCAGGCGCATTTTTTACCGGCTGAGGCACCAGAGAAAACCGGCATATGTACTAGGTACCCGCAAAGAAGTCCTCATTCTAGCAGGCAGCTGAAACGCAGGTCAGGAGAAAGATCTGGAGGAAGACTGAGTGCTGTTCAGAGGGACAGAATCTTATGTTGTGGACCTGGGTAAGACTGGGTGGACGGGAGACCTCCTCTGAAAACAGTGCCCTGGGGGTGGGGGTGGGGGCAAAGGCAGAGGTAGCCAGGTGGCAGGCAGCGCAGCAGTCACTAAAGGGTGAGAGTGGGGTTAGCACTATGACTCCTTGGGAAAAGTCTTTCCCTCATCTCTGCTGGTCTGCAGGCAGCGGCCTTTAAACCAGCCATCTATTGACAAAACCCCTGGAATGTGGATTGTCCACAATGAAAGTCTCCAGCAGCAGTGCCCTTCATGCTTGGGGGAGGCAGGTCCAAGAGAAGAAGAATGTGAAAGGAAAGCAAAAGAAATGGATGGAGTGAAGGAAGAATGAATTGGCAAGGGGGAGAGAAAATTAGGAGAGCGTATGGTGAGTGCCCTCTACTGGCTCCCTATTCCAGGAGTGTGAGATTTGGAAAGGGTCAAGGTCACAGAAGCCAGGAGGACGTTCCGGAGCCCTGACTCAGTCACAGGAACCAGCACGCACGCCGCAACTCCAGGCTCTGACTCCATGTCTTCGGCTCGGTAAAGCAACAATTGCTTTTTCCGTGCCGGCTGTATTACGACTGTTTATGTATCCGTTCCCCTCGGCCTCAACCCCCACCCCGTTGGGGAGCTCCCCCAGCACGCGCCGGGCCTGACACTTCTCTCAGTACCGGTACCCGGGGCCACTGAATGAATGAACCAGCAAATCAACTGAATGAGCGAAAAGAAGGAGAAGCCCCTGGCCCCGCGCGCCGCCCTCCGCAGGCCGTCTCTCCAAACCCGGCCCGCCCCGCGGTCCCAGCGCAGTTCCTGCCTCGGGGAGAGTGGCTCGGTCCCCGTCCGCGCTCACCCGGCGGGTTCCGCGAAGCAGAAGCACTGCCGCGGCCGGGCTCCACGCAGCCATGCCCGGCCGACGCGGCCCGCCGTCCGAGCTCGCCGCGTCGCCCGAAAGACGCGGAGTCCGGGACCAGAGCCGCCGCCGCACAGGCGAGGCCGCCCCCTGCTGTCCGGAGGCCGCGAGCCGCCTCTCACGCCCAGGACGCCCGGTCTCACCTGGCTTCCTGTGCCTCCCAGCCCTCGGCCCTAAGTGGGTCCTTCCGTCCGGCCTAGAAGCTGGTGCTCGGACTTTCCCTCGTCCCAAGAACCCTGGCGCCCTAGGTGGAACGCCCCCTTCCCTACTCTCCACCAGAAAACCTGCTGCTAAACGGAGGAGCTTCGACTTCTCGCTCCATGAGGGACCCGGGGGAGGATTTTAAGCAGGGGAGTCGTTTTCAGATTTGGGCTTTAGAAAGATCACTGCCCCTGCGAAGAGCGGGGACAGTCGCAGTGGTCCAGAGACTAAAGGCCTGAAGAGCAGCAGGAATGGGAGGAGTGGACCCAGACACCTGGCAGTTGAATGAATGGACTGTAAGACGGTATTGGCAGGAGAAGGGATGAAGGCGTCAGGGAGGACTCTCAGGTTTCTGGCTTGGACAATGAAATGGGTAGAGGAGGACTAGGTTTGGGGTGAAGAGGGTCGACTAACTCAGTTTCGGATGTCTCTGAATTTAAGGTGCCTGCAGGAAATGGCTCAGCAGAAGAGCCACTTGAGCCACAGACCTTGGATAGCCTGACAAACTCTGAGTTGTTTTGCAAAATTCAAACACAACTCCCAGCCCCTGGAAAGCTCAGTCAACAGATCAACTGGAAGCTAAGTAATGATATTGAACCTTTCCTGACCCTCCTGACTTGAATCAACTAAAACTTTGACTGACAACTTTCGCCCCCGTTCTAGACTGAATTCTCCTGAGCCAAGCCCCTTTATGAATGTGCATATAACTTTAGCTTAAAATTTGTCCACTTTCGCTCTAGGGGAGATACTGTGTTCTCCTTACTTGTTGCTGTCTGATCACTAAGTCATGTCCAACCCTTTGCAACCCCATGGACTGCAGCATGTCAGGCAGGCTTCCTTGTCCTTCACTATCTCCCAGGATTTGCTCAAACTCATGTCCATTGTCAATGATGCCATCCAACCATCTCATCCTCTGTCACCCCCTTCTCCTGCCCCCAATATTTCCCAGCATCAGGGTCTTTTCCAGTGACTCAGCTCTTTGCATCAAGTGGCCAAACTATCGGAGCTTCAGCTCAGCATCAGTCCTTCCAATGAATATTCAGGGTTTATTTCCTTTAGGATTGACTAGTTTGATTTCCTTGCTGTCCAAGGGACTCTCAAGTCTTCTACAGCACCAAAATTTGAAAGCATCAATTCTTCAGCATTTAGCCTTCTCAACTGAAATATAGCCTTCATTATTACTGGACTGCATGTACCTCCCTATGCAAACTGTGCAACAAGATGGCTTATGTGGTAACCAACTCATCTTTTAAAGTCAGTTAAAGCCTTGTCTTCTGATCATATTCTGTTCAGCACCAATAAGATAATCTGTCACAGAGAAACCTTTTGTCTCCTGCAGGTAGGTTGCACCTGAAGTAACTTTTACTTGCCTTTTAAGCCTTTTCATTTCTGTAGCCCTTTGGAACTCCCCTTTACTGACTAGATGAGATGCTGCCTGAATTAAGTCAATAAAGCCAATTAGATTTCTTAATTTTACTGTTGAATTTTGTCTTTTTACTATTTTGACCTCATAATTTTTCCTTTCATCAGTGCTAATGTTCAGTTGCATCCAACTCTTTGCAACCCCATGTGCTCCTCTGTCCATGGGATTTCCCAGGCAAGAATACTGGAGTGGGTTGCTATTACTTCCTCTAGGGGATCTCCCTGACTTGGAGATTGAATCCATGTCTCCCGCAGCTCTGGCATTTGGCAGGCAGATTCTTTACCACTGAGCCAGCTGGGAAGGCCGTTTTTCCTTTGCATTACTATTAATAGCCTCATTTTTATTTTTATTTTTTTCCCTTTGCTTGATTCTTTAACAATTAGGGTTGGTGGGATTAGGGATAATTTACAAACTTTCAGTTTTTCTTCAGAGATGTAACTAAATTGCCAAAGATATTTATTCCAGAGTATAGTGGAGAATCACCTCTTTACTACTCAAAACAGTGTGGTCTCAATGAGGCAGACCATATCCCATGACCTAGGCAGGTTGATCAGATTTAGGGATTGGCTTAGTTGGTCACATGATCTGAGCCAGACCAATCAGAACTGGTCTGAGACTTTCAGGAACTAAGGAAAATAAAGGATCATTTGCACCTAGATTGCTAAACTGGTAGAAGATGTACTCTTGGGGACCATCTTTGTAACCGTGGGGTTAGCGCCATAGTGGAAATGAAGCAGGCAAAGAAGAAAGGAGAGCTGAGAAGAGACACATGTTTGACATTGTTTGTGCAACTGGAAACAAGCAGAGCCAGAACTGAACACTAAAGTAATTTCCCTGGTGACTCAGAGGTTAAAGCATCTGCCTCCAATGCGGGAGACCTGGGTTCGATCCCTTGGAGAAGGAAATGGCAATCCACTCCGGTATTCTTGCCTGGAGAATCCCATGGACGGAGAAGCCTAGTAGGTTATAGTCCACGGGGTCGCAAAGAGTCGGACACGACCGAGCGACTTCACCTCACCTCACCTCACCTCTTAGTTATTTTAACTAAGAGACCAGTGTTAAATTCACTGAACTGCATTTGCAAAATTCTTTGTTTCCTTTACTGAAAATCAGTACTTTTGCTCCAACAGTCTTTACCCCATAACGTAACAGTGGCTCACTTTTTTTTTCCCCGCCCCGACTGTGCTGGGTCTTCATTGTAGCCTACGGACCTCTCTTGTTACAGAGCATGCAGGCACAGCAGTCATGGCCCACGAGGCCACGAACTTAGCTGCCCTATGGCAACCGGGATCTTAGTTCCCTGACAAGGGATTAAACCTATGTGCCCTACATTAGAAAGCAATTTCTTAACCCCTGGATCACCTGGGGAGTGGTTATTTTGCACTATCTGCTTTAGTATGTTCCTCCTACCCTCAGTTTTTAGAACTGCTATTGGAGCCACCTGAAATGAAAACTTGTCCATTATTTGCTTAATTAAAATCCTTCAGAGTCATCACCTATGAGCAAAAAACCCAAGTTCTTTCATTTGACTTACCTCTACCTATCTGTCCAATTGAAACATCAGTTCAGTTCAGTTCAGTCGCTCAGTCATGTCCGACTCTTTGCGACCCCATGAATCGCAGCACGCCAGGCCTNAACTGGTCACCTTCAGTTTCTTCAGCATCAGTGGTTGGAAAAGACTTGGATTAAATGAACCTAGATCATTCTGTTGTTTTTGTGATTGCATCCAAGTACTACATTTTGGACTCTCTTGACCAGGAGGGTTACTACATTTCTTCTAAGGGATTCTTGTCCACAGTAATAGATATAATTGTCATATGAATTAAACTCTTCCATTCCCGTCCATTTTCGTTCAGATTCCTAAGATGTTTACATCCACTCTTGCTGTCTCCTGCTTGACCACGTCCAACAGACCTAACATTCCAGGTTCCTATGCAATATTGTTTGTTACATTATCAGATTCTACTTTCACCACAGTCACATCCATAACTGAGTCATTTCCCCCTTGGACCAGCGGTTTCATTCTTTGTGGAGCTATTAGCAACTGTTCTTTGCTCTTCCCCAGTAGCGTATCAGACACTTTCTGACCTGGGGCTAATCTTCCGGTGTCATATCTTTTTGTCTTTTCATGGTTCTCCTGCCAAGAATACTGGAGTGGTTTGCCATTCCCTCCTCCAGTTGACCATGTTTTGTCATAACTCTCCACTATGACCCATCCATCTTGGGTGGTCCTGCACAGCATAGCTCATAGCTTCATTGAGTTATGCAAGCCCCTTTGCCACAGCAAGGATGTAACCCATGAAGTTTCTTTAACTTCATTCAAAACAGTTTTGTTGGACTGCGACAGCTGTAGCATGCATTAAAAAAAAAAAAAAAAACATCAAAATTGGTGAATTTTTGCATAGCCATTTAATATTCAACGTGGTTTGTCAGGTTTTGTGCTGGAGTTTTCTCCCTGGACGATACTCCACAGTTGTGTAGACTAGTTGAAGTTGACAGTGATCAAATCAAGACATCAATTGAGAATAATGTTACACCATGAGGGACATAGTTGACATACTCAAAATACCAAATCAATCATTGAAAATCATTTGCATGAGCTTGGTTAATCACTTTGATGTTTGGGTTCCACATAGGCAAAAAACAAACAAACAAAAAAAAACCTTCTTGGGAGTCCTCTATTATGAGCGGTTTCTGGAAAACCAAGTGATTAATTCCCAAAAGTACTGCTTCCAGTTAGACCAACCAGAATTTTAGTCAACAGAAAACTCAATCTTCCAGGTTTCCTTGATAACTAGGTAAAAACTGTTACAGATGGGCTAGGAAGTTGATTCATCTGCCATATTCACCATATTGTACCTTCAGATTTCCATGTATTTCAGTCTTTCCTAAATTCTCTGAATGGAAGAAAACTTCAATTCCTTGTAAGACTGTAAAAGGAAGCTGGCATAGTTCTTTGCTCAAAAAGATAGAAAGTTTTCGGAGATAGAATCATGAAGTTGCCTGAAAAATTGCAAAAGGAAGTGGAACAAAATGGTGACTACATTCTACAGTAAAGTTCTTGGTAGAAATGAAAAATGTGTATTTTGATTTAAGAACCAAAGAAACATTTTGGGCAACCCAATGTCTTTTTTATCCACTGGTCCATAAACTCCATGACAGGATCTTGCTTTATTTTATTAACCTATGTCAAAGGCCCAGAGTGACACAGGACAAAAAGAGCATGCGCTGATTGACAGCGGGTGAATTTGAACCTTTTTAGAAAAGGATTTTCAAAACAATCTCACTACCTTGGGCTTTACTTTTTCCTTAACTCATTTGCATGATTTTTAATTGCAGTCATTTTGTGTTATAGAGCCTCCTAGCACTCTTGAGCACACAGAACTTTTATAAATGCAGCCAAGAGAAAAAGACTTACCTGCTAGGTAGTCGAAGTCTGAGCTTTTGTGACATGTTCTACAAAACACTGAAAATCCCTAATATACGTCTCAACTGCCACTCCCTCAATAGGTCACTGTAAGGATTAAATGCAATAAAAGTGTTCAAAGTATTCCCCCTCCTCCCTGCTCCAAAACAAAAACAAAAACAAAACAAAACAAAACAAACCAGCTAAGTAAGTTCCTCTAAGGAAGTGATATTCAAAATGCTGGTCAGCCACATATAAGGAGCTTGGCCTTATCTGTGAATCAATAATCTACTTCCTTCAACTAGTAAATCTGCTACAAAGTGTCAGCTGAACTAATCAGTACACTCAGATACTTACATTAGAGTGAAAACTCTTCATCTTTTCACAGCTGCTGCTGCTGCTAAGTCGCTTCAGTCGTGTCCAACTCTGTGCGACCCCACAGACAGCAGCCCACCAGGCTCCATCGTCCCTAGGATTCTCCAGGCAAGAACACTGGAGTGGGTTACCATTTTCTTCTCCAATGCATGAAAGTGAAAAGTGAAAGTGAAGTCGCTCAGTCGTGTCTGAATCTTAGCGATCCCATGGACTGCAGCCCACCAGGCTCCTCTGTCCATGGGATTTTCCAGGCAAGAGTACTGCAGTGGGGTGCCAATGCCTTCTCCCATCTTTTCACAGAACAGGAACATGTGGGGCTAGCAAAATTTTCTGGATTTTAACTTGGGGTTCAGAGCTCATAGCAAACTATTTGAAAAACCCTGGATGGTACAAAAGCTTGGACAGTCTGCTGTTCAGCAGACTGTCTGCCAAACAGAACCAATCATTTCAAGTTGATTAGGAAGAGACCAAAATAGGAGGAGGTACTAAGTAAAGTCCTTTATTCTGGTCAAGGCAGATGCTTGACCAGCTTTGAGGAGGAGTTAAGGTTCACTGACATCTAGTGGCCATAACAAGAAGGTAAGCTATAGGGTCCAAATCTACCCCAACAGCATTGGGTTATTTGCTAGAAAATGTCCAAGGTGTGGGTGGTTTGGACAGTTTCTAGCTGTGTGGCTTCAAAGTCAGACTCTAGCCTTCTCAAATATTATTTGAGTTCTTCTACTCACTCATGAAGTTTAAAATGCTTACAAACTTAACCACTAGACACTTTAACAAACTCAACACTTTAACAATAGGTTTCAAGCCTATAGAAATATAACCATCAAAAAAGAAAGTTCAAATTTTGATTACTAGTTTACCCATACCTCTATATAAAATGAGAGTTAAGCCATATTATTTAGCCACATTCATTTTCATTAACTCCACTCAAAAAAGGTCAAAACCATTTTAGCAATGCTATATTAAACAGATATAAAATTAGGCATCTGTAATTTGAACCTCTAAAAATAACTAGTATTTCTCCTATAATGAAAAATGGCTGTTTAGGGTGTGGGGGAGTATCTTACACATATGCTGAGTACTCCTTTCAAGGTCAGAAAATTAATGAGTCTAGTCTTCCCTCTTCCCTTTTCTCAATCTCATAATCAGCAATGTATAAAAGAGGTCAAGAGCTGGTCCAGTGTGGTAAGGAGACAATTTATTTTTTTTCTGGGATGAGTTTCAGCCACTGCATCCCAAGGCCCAATTTGTTTCTTGAGGGTGGGCCCCTGGTATTAGAATACAATTAGTTCGCTTAGGAACTTCCCTTTCTTCTAAGAGTTAAGAAAACATTTTCACTCTTAAATGATAAGCCAAGGTAACCTTCCACAGACCCTGCAAAATTCTCAAGTTTCACAGTTAAACAGAAACAAATGTGTTGAAACATACTTTCATCAGTCTTTTCTTTCTTTCAATATATTTTATTCTGATGAAGTTACAAAAGTAGATAAAAAACATTTTTTTAAAAAGTACAGTTAACCGACTTAGAAAAATAGATAAAGCCCCTAAAGGTTTAAAAATACAAAATAAATTTTCATGTAAAGAACATTTAAAATACTTTAGATAACCAAGACTAACTTAAGCAAGTTATTTTCAATGTAGACCAAACGTAGAATGTTGTCCTATAATAAATCTATAGCACAATGGTAATCCATTTGGATTTACAGAATACTTGTTTGAAACAGAATCTGATGAGAGAAAACCCAAGTGAATTTCAATGCAGTTGCTTCAGTAAAATTACTGCTACCACAGATAATATCATCCCCCAAAGGCCATTACAATCTGAAATATCAAAATCTAATGCAAAAGCACAGGAAGACTGAGGGGCTACTATTTTCCCTCTTTGCCAGAATTGTACACTAGTTAAAAACCAAATCCTGAACCAGTCACTGAACTGGTATTAAGAGGAAATGAAGCTGGTGTCCCAGCTAGTATTTTCAGGCCAGAATTCTACAGAAAGCAGAGACAGACTCCTATAATCAGGCAAAGGTGACACCAGCAGCATGACTAAAGCTGCTTAGAAACAAATTTCTAGGACTTACACTCTTTGGGACTGGTTTGTTTATGCGTATGAGGTAATGATGTAACGTTCAGAAGCTTCTGCACTTCTAATGTGACCTCACTGCTCAGAGAGAGGGCCAAACAACATAATCATGAAATCTCAAAAGTATCTGAAAAATCAACATCACCCACCAGGACTGCTCCTCTTGCCTCCGCTCTACTGGAAAAACTTTCCTTTTGCTGTTACCAATGTCAGGATGAATACAGACGAGCATTTCTCAAGTAGGCAGCTATATGAGCTAAGGATCTACAGGTCTTAAGATGAAAGAAAATACTTTGTTAACTGGCAGCCTACTAAAAACCACTTTTTTCACAGTTTGGCAAAGAATAAAGGAGCCATTTGGTTGTCAATACAAAAACTGTAGTACAAGGAAGTTTTACTATTTAAACAAAAATCTGCACATTATTGTCCAAAAGTTTTTTTTTTAAAGGCCTGGAAATTAAAGCACTATAGGATTAACTGCATAATTCAGCAAGTACTATCCAACCCACGATTTTAGTCGGGTGTGAAGACAGTGATGAGACACTGAGAGAGGCTTCTGATTAGGAAGAGCCAGGGAAGTGAGTGTTACTCAGGGAGATAAATCAAGATTGAGAGGAGTCCAAGAAAGAGTAACTCCTTCCAACTTTAATCAAAGGCTGGCCTTCTAGCCAAGCAAGAAGGTGCTCTCTTCTCCATGTTCTCTGCCCTTTGTTCCATCTCTCCTGTTTACTCCCTGGCCTTGGATATAAATAAATAATGTTAACACTAATGTTTGGTTGCACTGTTGGTTAAGCCAGATTAACTGGGAATGCTTTTTTTTTTGGTATTGCTTTTATTTTTTTTTAAAAAGGGACATTTTGAATTACCTGAATTCTTAATTACAACAAATTTTTAAATTTATGTCCCATTATTAAGCTGTCTCTACTACTGTTGCTTTAGTTACTTAGTTTTAGGGCTCTAAGTCATGCAGAGAGGGATGATTTTTATCACTGAAAATAAATGAAGGAAAGTAAGAACACTATTATTTGATGATACTTGAAATATTAGAAATGATAAAAATACAATCTTACTTGAGAAATATTTCATTTCTAGCAGACTTAATTAAAGCCAACAATGTTCAAAGTCAAGAGGCAGTAACATCCTAACATTCTAAAAACCTTCTTGTTTGGAAATGATCAAC
Organism: Aepyceros melampus; assembly: GCA_006408695.1. NCBI lineage: Eukaryota > Metazoa > Chordata > Mammalia > Artiodactyla > Bovidae > Aepyceros > Aepyceros melampus. Next base: position 30,936 of record SJXQ01009440.1, on the reverse strand, counting down.
ACAAACATACCGAATGCCTGATGGTTCTTTTGGATAATTTTAAAATGAGGATTATGGAATGTTTCATAGAGGACTTCTTTTAATAAGAGATTTTCCCACTATTTCCCAAAACAGTGATATATGGTTTCAGCCTAAATCAGATAAAATGTTTTCCTTCCTTTAAAATTCTATATATATTTAAGAATTTATTGAAATTGAGTTATTACAAAAATGGAGTTTCTAAGTCATTTTTTCTTTACAATCTAGTAGAATAATAAAAATAAATAACAAAAAAACCTTAAAATTTAACCTTAACCAAAGGTATCAAGGAACATGGTGAGTACTTTGGAAAAAAATAATAGCTCTGAAACAAATGTTGATGAACTTCAAGTGTGCCAGTCTGGCAAGTCTTTAGTAATATGTGTGCCTCAATACACTTCAAACAGTCTAGATCTGAAAAATCTAATGAAAATTAGATCTTTTCTTCACTAAAGGAAATTCTTTCTACCCCAACAGAATAATTTCAAGTTTTGATACAAAAACAATTAAAACAAATAAAATGCCAATCCATCCTTTGACTATTAACAGAATGAAGTTTTTTTTACTTATCCCATTTTTGTATCCTTTAAACATATACCCCCTACCCCCGACACACACACACATACACACATTAAAGAACATGTAGCACACCAAACTTTTAGCTGGGTTATAAAATGTGCACACCTTTAAGGTTTTTTACTATGCTTTTCCTTATATTTTAACCTTATTGGGATAAAGTTCATGCATTTCTATACTACTCTTAACTAAGTCTCAAGACACAATAAAAATACATAGAAGTAGTTTCTATTTTAAGGAAAACTCAAAACAAAATAATCAAGTACTCCTGAGTACTTTCTTCTATTCTCCTATCCAAATTTCAAGGCCTCTGAAACCAAAAACATGAATGAAAATAATGGTTTTTGAGACCCAAATTTGTTATAGATTTTTTCGAAGTCCTCCTTTTCTCAGTCAAAATCTACATATTAAAATTAATCTGAATGAAGCTTTTCAAAATAAAAATCTGCAAGACAATTAATTCTTAGATGCCTTAAAAAAATTCTTTGATACACACTAAACATCTAGATAGGCTGTGAATAAAATCCCAAATAAAGATTAAAAAATAAAGTCATTTTAGAAATAACTCTGGTTGCTCCCATACCATGTCTTATGATGATTTAAACTGCAATCATGGATTTTGAAAAAAAAAAATACATGTATATAACCTATAAAAACACAAGCATACAAACTTCAAACTAAAAGGTTATCCAAAGTGACACAAATGTTTTTAATCTAAAGAAAATTTCAAAATACCTCTTCTATTTGTAAAATAAAAGCAGAATAAAACTGATCTGATTGCATTATTAGGAAATTTGTTCGGAAGCTTGTTAACAAATTATTGGTAGAAATTTTTTATATCCATCATGCTGTTACCTGAATCAGACTTCAGTCATCTTCTTCAGTAAATGAATAAGTAAACTAATAAACTACAAGTTAGTCCTCATGTACTACAACCAAAAATGACTCTGTGGTAGTAACAGCAGTGATCATGCAGTGCCTCCGATTCAGCCATGTCCTGATCTTCTCTCGGAAGGTATTAGGCCAACCTACCTTTGGGACAATTTTATCAGTAGACACAGACAATTGGTGTCTTTTATCCTGTCTTATTAAAGTCTGTATCACTAGTCTATAACAGAAAGCAATGAGATAGCTCTAGCAGTAGATGAAGCAAGAAGGTAACTGTTCCAGAAGAAAAATTTATCTGTCTTTTGATCCAAGCTTCTCAATTAATTCCTGAAGAGGTGCCAACTCACGCCTATCAATCAGATTAAACTCCTAAAAAAAGAAGAAAAATAAAATTAAAAAACAGATCTAAAATTAAAACTCTATGTCATTTAGAGAAAGGATTCCCAACTCTAGCTTTCTGAAATCCAAAAGAATAATGAAATAATCTCTATGAATATTTTAAAATAGGATCATTTTTACTCCCTATTTTTAAAATACAAGGGAGTTGATAGTGGCCTCCATACCTACATCTACATACTATCAATGACAGGCAGCAATCTCTAAGAAAGACAAAAAAGAAACCACAGTACATTCTCCTCTCTGTGGTACACAGAATTGGATATATAATATCTACTCTAAAAGCTACTGATTTTCCCATCAAAATATCTATAGAGAGATATATTTGTATTTGCATAAAGAATTATACATTTCTAAAGTTAGGCTAAGGAGTCCCCATTCTTTGATGATTTTTTTTCAAACAATGTGAATTATTTTTACTTTAAGAAGTTCTAATTCCAACTAAGGGCCCATAAGGAAATAGGCCACACCTCTGAAGGGGGTGGTTCTTTGTGAGGTTTCTAGCTGCTAACTTTGTAAGATTTGGCCTGAAGTAGACTTCTGGAAACTTAATTCAAGATAGTAGCTAACGAGTTCTTCCAAAAGTTTCTCCTCCAGGCATAGACATCTCATGAAACGACACAACCCTAGATGTTTTCCCTATGGCATCCCTTTATTCAGCAGTGGCAATGGGACATGAGGATATCGATAAGCTTCCCTGGGTGTTTGGTGCTTCATGTCATATTCCAATCAGAGACCAGGGGCAGAGGGGTGGTTCTTTGTGAGGTTTCTAGCTGCTAACTTTGTAAGATTTGGCCTAAAGTAGACTTCTGGAAACTTAATTCAAGATAGTAGCTAACGAGTTCTTCCAAAAGTTTCTCCTCCAGGCATAGACATCTCATGAAACTACACAACCCTAGATGTTTTCCCTATGGCATCCCTTTATTCAGCAGTGGCAATGGGACATGAGGATATCGATAAGCTTCCCTGGGTTTTGGTGCTTCATGTCATATTCCAATCGGAGACCAGGGGCAGGTCTCTCCAGAGGCAAAAGGCCCCAAATGGGGGTGATGCCTTCTATTCTGTTATGTACATCAAAGAAATAAACAAGAAAAAGGGAATAAAACAGAAGAACTCTGTATGCTTACCTCTGTATCTATAAATAAGACATTATAAATACTCTTTATTAATTACCAATTCAAATACGTCCATGTCAAAGGACACACCAAATTCAATGCAATCCAACTTACCTGAACAAAGAAAATAAAGTGCTTAAAGGAGGTGTTGAGGTGGGCTTCCTCCTGCAGCTGCATTACAGAATCAAAGTGCTGGTGATAAATATGGGCATAAACCCGGAACAGACGCTTTAGAATGGTCTTTGCCACAGACATAAAGTTTTTAGGAAACGGGACACCTGTAATATATATATGTCTCAATCAGTCTTTATCAGTAAGAGGAAAATAAACAGCAGAAAAATTTAGACAATGCCATGAACATCTCTAATACACAAATTTACAAACACAAGCCTCTATCCATATATGTATATATATTTCAAAAATGCAAGGGAAAAAAACCACCCAAATCTAAGTATGTGAGGTATCCTCATACCACACTTTCACTGACTGCCTTAGAATAGCAGGCACAAGTGACAAGTTATGGAAGATGACGCTAAATCAAAGTTGAATTTTACTTGTTTAACACTTGAGAATTTCTCCCTAAAATTAACGGCAACAAGTTCGTTTGTTTCTTCTTTTTCTTGGCCCTGTCATGCAGCCTGTTGGGAATTTTAGTTCCCCAGTCAGGGATCCAACTCGAAGCCCCTGTATTGGAAGCGTGTTTTAACCACTGGACTGCCAGGGAACTCCCAGGAAGTTCTATTTACAGTTTAGACTATAAATAGAAAATTTTTACTTTTGGCAATTTATAACTCTAAAAAGATTTTTTAAACACACACACACACACAAACACACTCTCAACCAGGACTGGAAACTTTCCCAAGCAAAAGAAAAAGGGACCCTTGAGTCATTATTATCTACTGTCTACAAACAAAAAATATTTTATCTTCTGAAGTACTCTGAAAATCTAGTCTTCCTTCTTAGATTAGGAGTCCCCAACTTTATATTTAATTTTTTAAAATGCTATTTCCATTTTCCTATAGTGTAAGAAGAGGAATAATACTTTCGATAAAAGGGAAGAATGGCACCTCCCTATTTTTCAAAGAAAATAAATATCTCCTCATAAAAGAACTGGGAGAGATCGTAGTCATCTCTCTCCAAGCAGTGCAGGTGGGGATCTGACTGGCTGCATTCCTGAGAATTTTGGTTGATAAGATCAGTGTTTCTTAGGAAACAGGCACAGAAGACAATACAACAGGCACTTAGTACAGTTGACAAACACACAAGAAGGTAACTGCTTCCCAAATAACCTAGAATAGTTGGCTTAATAACACTGTACTACTCTTGAACATGTCCCTTTCTCTAATTTTTCAGAAAACAAGTTAAAACACTTTCTCCTTCCCTGCATTCTGTATTCTTGACTTCTCCACCAATCCTTAATAGTTTGAAATTTAGTGTATTTTGCTCTTGTAAGCTGATGTATGTGAATGTGTTCCTCTACCCCTCATCCCCAGTCTTTGTAACAACCTGCCTTTTCACACATTATTCTGAGAATTATGGACATGTTTTTCTGGACTTGGTCTTATATACATGTATTGAAAAGATGGATTTTTAAGTCAAATCCTTTTTCTCTGAGAATCAGCAAATGGGCACCTTGCTATTAAAAAGAATATTAATAAGCTAGATATATTAGCTTAAACATGAGTAACAAGTTTTGTCTAAAACAATACATCCTGGCATAAGTTAAGATCTGGATAATAGTCTAATGAAGGGGGAAATAATTCCAGAACATTAGGATAAAATATTGAAGAATTGGGAAGCTGAAGAAAGAAAATAATGACAAAAGTATTCTTTACCTCCATAAGAGGGCTGCTAAGCTGCTAAGTCGCTTCAGTCGTGTTCGACTCTGTGCGACCCCATAGCGGCAACCTACCAGGCACCCCCGTCCCTGGGATTCTCCAGGCAAGAACACTGGAGTGGGTTGTCATTTCCTTCTCCAATGCATGAAAGTGAAAAGTGAAAGTGAAGTCGCTCAGTCATGTCCGACCCTCAGAGACCCCATGGACTGCAGCCTACCAGGCTCCTCCGTCCATGGGATTTTCCAGGCAAGAGTACTGGAGTGGGGTGCCATTGCCTTCTCAATAAATACAAGTTTATTTTAATCTAAGTACTTTCCAAGCTGAATTTAACATTCAAGCACAGCCAATACACAATAAAGGATCTATGAGAAAGGAAACAAAAGTTTATAGAACAGAAAAATTGACCAACAGCAAACAGACCAAATCTAACATGACATAAATTTTTCTCCTAAAAGCCTCTGATTAGATTTCAAAAAGGAATTTGCTATGTTCTGAATGTGTGTGTGTGCACGCACACGCACGCACTTTGTTGCTCAGGTGTGTCCAACTCTTTGTAGCTCCCTGGACTGTAGCCCACTAGGCTCCTCTGTCCATGGGGAGTTTCCAGACAAGAATACTGGAATGGATTGCCATGCCCTAATCCAGAGGATCTTCCTGACCCAGGGATCAAACCCAGGTCTCCCACACTGCAGGCTTTGTGCCTCCTTCAAAATCATATTGAAATTCTAACACCCTCTGAGTCTGAGTCTGAGCCTGAAGTTGCTCAGTCGTGTCCGACTCTTTGCGACCCCATGGACTGTAACCTGTCAGGCTCCTCCGTCCATGGGATTTTCCAGGCAAGAGTGCTGGAGTGGATTGCCACTTCCTTCTAACACCCTAGACAATGGTATTAAGAGGTGGGGCCTTTGGGGGTGATTAAGGCCATAAGGCCTCTGCCCCTTTGCCCTTATAGGAAGAAACAGAGATGGTTTCCCTCTCTGCCATGTGAAGATACAACAAAGACTATTTTCTTGCTATGTGTAAACCAGGAATAGGACCTATGACAGAACCTGACCATGCTGGCCTCTGATCTTGGACTTCCAGACTCAGAAGTTAAGAAACACATCTCTATTGCTTATAAGACCTCCAGTCTCTGGTACTTTTTGTTACAGCAACCCAAACAGACATGACAGAATCTAACAATATGTTGTTCATTAGATATCCTATACTGAAAATGACAGGGACCAATCACATCCGTGAATATCAATGCCAAAATCTTAGTCGAAATATCCAGAAATAAACAAAAAAAACTCTTGCAACGGAACACTGAAAAAAATATAGAAAACCTTATGATCAACAACAGAAAATAAAAGAGCATCTGATAAAACCCTACAATCAATTTGATTTTTAAAAATTCACAAACCTCTAACCAAAAGTAAGATTCCTGCTTAATACTGAAAGACTAGAAGCGCTCACATGGAAGTAAAGAAAACGATGTTTTGCCTTCATCACCTTTACTCAGCACTGCTCTGAAAGTTCTAGTTACTGCAATTAGTTAAGAGTACACAAGGAGTATATTTATCAAAAAAGAATAGATGAAATTAGTATTATCTTAGTCTGATGTGACTATAAACTTTAAAAACTCAAGAAAACCAATCCAAAAGAAACAGAAACTGATGGTCAATTATAAAATTCACAGATACATCAACAGCTTTCCCATATACTAAACAATAACCAGTTAGAAACCAGATTATCAATAAAAACATTAAGTGCCTATGAATTAACTTAAGAAACTTGAAGGACTAAAGTAAAATACAGAATTTTTCCAAGACGGAATAAGAAATAATTAAAAGACTATTCTTGGATAGAAAGACTCAGTATTGTCAAGAGAACAAGAATGCCTACATTAATTTACAAACTGAATGAAATCTTAATTAAAAATCTCACAGGTCTTCTTTTTACCTTGACAAAATGTTTATAAATTCTTTGGAAGAACAAACTTTCCAGAATAGCCGTGAGTATTCTGAAAAAGAAGAGCAAGGAAGAGAGACTAGCCCTACAAGATGTTCAAAGATACATGGCCATGGTAGTTAAAACAGTGTGGAATTCCTATAAGAATAAAGACATTAAAGACTCCAAAACATATGTCAGTTTGCTGTACACACATGAAAATCAGGGGATAAAAGACACATGTATTTGATAAATGGTATCGGACAAACTGACTAGCATTTATAATTGGGAAAAAATTCCTGACAGAACAAAGATTTAAAAACAAAACCACAAAAGTACTAAATAAAAGCATCGACAACTATTTTTATGATCTTTAAGTAGGAAAGTCCCTTATGATCATTGTATTAAAATCCAATCATCATAAAGGCAAAGATTAATATGTCAAAATAACATACATAGCCGAAAAAACCCTCATAAACAAAATAAGTCAATAAGGCAAACTAAAGAAAAAACAACATGCACAACAAAGATCTAATATATCCTTAACATAAAGAAACAGAAAAAGGGTATCAACAGAAAGCAAACAATGATCAATAAACCAAAAAATGCTCAATCTTTTCAATGTTTTGTAAAATGAATATTATACTAGAAATTTATTTACCCACTTTAGAAAAGAAAAACTGAGAGGCAACTAGTACTGATGAAGAAACACAGGCAGACACAAACATGGCTGGAAGGAGTATACACCTACAACCGTTCTGCCGAGAAATCTGGCAATCTTTATTAGATTTTGTTATACTAATAGAGCATTAAAAAGAACAGAACACATTTATCATTTAAAAAGAACATTAGTTCTACAACATTAACTCACCAATTTTAGAAGGAAAAAGAGTTTCATCATCAAGTTGATCCTGAACCCAAGTCATCAAATAGTCAATGTATTTTGGTGCAGAACATTTGATTGGCTTTTTAATATTAGTACCATCTGCCCAATGATATTCGTATCTGGAGAGAAAAAAGTTTTAGTAATAAAGTTTTAAAAAACATGTTGCAACTTATAATCATAGTAGGTTCACAGTTTGTCTACGTTGTTAAGTGTGTTCACACACACATATAATGTTAGTAAATTAACCAAAGTTCTACTGAAGATTACTTGGGAGTTCCCTGCAGAAAGACAGCTGACCCTTAAACAACATGGGTTGAACCACACAGGTCCACTTATACACAGATATTTTTTAATAGCAAATACTACGATCCACAGTTGGTTGAATCCATAGATGCAGAGGGACCATGGATATGGAGGGCCGACTCAACTTACACAATATTCTGAAATATAATGGTAATAAATGGAAAAGAAAAAAGTATGTCAGCTGGTTGTGCCAGAATTTGTTTTACAACATAGCCCTGAGAAAGGCCAAGGAACTGAGTTCCTGTCAGTTAGACAGAGGGTGCTGAGGAGTGGGTAAGGTGCTGATGGATCCTCCATATTCTGAGCTTGTTGGCCATTAAGTAATTATCAATAGAGCCAAGATTACAAAACCCTGTTTTTTTGAGAGGGTTCTAAAGAATAAATCTTATGCACCCATCTTTTTCTACCTCACCTTTGCTAAGCTAGAATGACTAATAATAAAACTTCACTTTATGAATCATTTAAGCCAAAGATAGGAAATTTGAGGACTAAAACAACACTTCACAAAATAAAAAAACATCTCTCCTAAAATAATGTAACTCAAATTCACTGGGGACCTTTTTCACCTTTACATAAAAACAACAGCAAATTTAGAAAGGACTATTTTTTCCCAAGAGGTAAATCTCTTAATACCATCTATCATCACATAAAAGCAATCAATTGCTTTAGGAAAAAAGACTAGAAGGATACTAAAACGTTAATTCTATAACATTTAATCTTGTGGGTGATAAACGGTTCTACCTCTGTCAATATTTCTAGAAATTTATTAGTCAAAAAATTTTAATCTAGCATCTTTAAGCCAGGTAACTAAAGCAGCACAATTTGGAAGTAATTAATACCAAATAAACACAAGGAGAAAAATCAAATATTAAAGGGTCAACTAAAAATTCTAAGAAATTAATTTAAAAAATAGAAACAAAACCATAAATTTAACAAAATTGAAAAAATAACTTTTGCAAAAGCAAGATAAACCTAAATTTCTTTACTTTCGATCCTACTGAACATTTACACTTACAATGCAATTATAAAAAATAAAACACTGGGAAACACATACCAAAGTATTTAGTAACTAAAAGGCTAAAGGTAAGCTTTTGTTTTCATAAGCGAACAGGCAAGAAAAACAAGTCTTTACTATTTAATTTATATCAATTGGTGATTAGCTTTATTTAGTAATTCAAACACTTATATAATACCCAATATAAGTACCTTGGACCTGCAGACATGACTGGACAGCTTGCTTCAGTGCAGAATTCTGTGATAGTTCCATATAACATGTTGATCTGATTGAAGAAATCCACAGCTGGAAAATTAACAGCAGAACTGTGTTAAACTATTTATATAAACACAATAAAACATCAAATCTCTCAACTGGAGGATTCAGTCAAGAATCTTCAGGAGATTCAACAATCCAGGGGCACTATAAATTCTCTTTCTTTAATTGTCACACCTAAAGTAAACTTAAAAAAAAATATTAATTTATGTGGCTGTGCCAGGTCTTAGTTGCAGCATGTGGAATCTTTAGTTGCGGCATGTGGGATCTAGTTCCCTGACCAGGGATCAAACCTGAGCCTGCTGCACTGGGGGCTCAGAGTCTTAGCCCCTGAAATCACCAGGGAACTCCCTTAAGTAAACTCTTAATATACACTTATTTTTAATATTGGAGAAGGAAATGGCAACCCACTCCAGTATTCTTGCTTGGAGAATCTCACGGACTGAGGAGCCTGGTGGGCTGCAGTCCCTGGGGTCACAAAGAGTCGGGCATGACTGAGTGACTTTACTTACTTACTTACTTAATATACTAAGCTTTTAAACAGCCTGTAAGCAGGAACATATTAGAGATATTAATAACAATGGCAACTGAGCTTCCAGTTCAAGATGGCAGAGTAGAAGAACGTGCACTTAGATCTCCTGCAAGAGCACCAAAATTGCAACTAGTTATGGAACAACCATAGACAGGAGCATGCTGGAACCTACCAAAAGATACCCCATGTCCAAAGACAAAGAAGAAGCTGCAGCGAGATGGTAGGAGAGGCGCAATCATGATAAAATCAAATGCACAGCCACTGGGTGGGTGACCTACAAAAGTTCTCCCACTGTTGTGAAGATTCTGAACCCCACATCAGGCTCCCCAACCTGGGGATCCGACAAAGGGGCTGGGAATCCCCAGGGAATCTGATTGAAGGCCAACAGGATTTGATTACAAGACTTCCACAGGACTGGGAGAAAAAAGAGACTCCAGTCTTGGAGGGCACAAACAAAACCTTGCGTGCACCAGACTTAGAGGAAAGGAGCTGTGACCCCACAGGAGACTGAACCAAAACTACCGGCTAGGGTAGGAGGGTCTCTTGAGGAGGCATGGGTCAGTAGGGGCTCACTACAGTGTCGGTGGCACTGGCAGGTCCCCCTTGGTGTAAACCCTCTAGGAATTCACCACTAAACCCTACCATAGAGCCTATAAAACCCAGGGCTGGGTCACCTCAAGCCAAAAAGCTTCCAAGGAGGAAGCACAGTTCAGTTCAGTTCAGTTGCTCAGTTCTGTCCGACTCTTTGCGACCCCATGAACTGCAACACACCAGGACTCCCTGTCCATCACCACTCCCGGAGTTCACTCAAACTCATGTCCATCCAGTCGGTGATGCCATCCAGCCATCTCATCCACTGTCGTCCCCTTCTCCTCCTGTCTCGAATCCCTCTCAGCATCGGAGTCTTTTCCAATGAGTCAGTTCTTCCCATGAGGTGGCCAAAATATTGGAATTTCAGCTTTAGCATCAGTCCTTCCAGAGAACACCCAGGACTGATCTCCATTAGAATGGACTGACTGGACCTCCTTGCAGTCCAAGGGACTCTCAAGAGTCTCCTCCAACACCGCGGTTCAAAAGCATCAATTCTTCAGCGCTCAACTTTCTTCACAGTCCAACTCACATCCATACATGACCATTGGAAAAACCATAGCCTTGACTAGATGGACCTTTGTTGGCAAAGTAATGTCTCTTTGAAAATGCTGTCTAGGTTGGTCATAACTTTTCTTCCAAGGAGTAAGCGTCTTTTAATTTCATGGCTGCAATCACCATCTGCAGTGATTTTGGAGCGCCCCAAAATAAGGTCTGACACTGTTTCCACTGTTTCCCCATCTATTTGCCAGGAAGTGATGGAACCAGATGCCATGATCTTCCTTTTCTGAATGTTGAGCTTTAAGCCAACTTTTCCACTCTCCTCTCTCACTTTCCTTGACGTACTCTTTTTCCTATTTGGAACCAGTCTGTTGTTCCATGTCCAGTTCTAACTGTTGCTTCCTGACCTGCATACAGATTTCTCAAGAGGCAGGTCAGGTGGTCTGGTATTCCCATCTCTTTCAGAATTTTCCACAGTTTATTGTGATCCACACAGTCAAAGGCTTTGGCATAGTCAAGAAAGCAGAAGTAGATGTTTTTCTGCAACTCTCTTGCTTTTTCCATGATCCATCAGATGTTGGCAATTTGATCTCTGGTTCCTCTGCCTTTTCTAAAACCAGCTTGAACATCAGGGAGTTCACGGTTCACATATTGCTGAAGTCTGGCTTGGAGAATTTTGAGCATTACTTTACTAGCATGTGAGATGAGTGCAATTGT